>CAUYRH010052549.1:0-49844 GCA_963574655.1 Perodicticus potto | reverse complement strand
GTTTGTTAGGTAAAATCCAAGCTGTAGTTGAGCCCTTCACCCAGGTGTGCCATACACCCTTACCTTGTACCCATTAGGTGGAACGCACCAATTCCTCACCCTCCTTCCCCTCACCCCCACTTAAATTTAATTGTGCTTTTCTCTCTTTTCTTTTTTCAGATTAATATGAGCATATGATTAGGTTACATTGTTTGTGTTTGTTAGGTAAAGTAGGACATAATATTTTTGTGGAATTCTTGCCAAATATGCGTAAACCTCAGTTTAATCATAAGAAAACGGGGGGAAAACCCAAACTGAGGGCTGTTTACAAAATAACTGACAGTCCTCTTTAAAAGTAGGAATGAAAGTCACAGAAAGTAAGAAGAGTTTGAGGAATGGTCCTAGAATGGAGGAAACTAAAGAAAAATAACAATTCAAACACAATGTGGGAGCCTAGATGAGATCCTGGAACAGAAGATGGGTGTTGGGGAGAAAATTGGTTTATTTCAAATAAAATTATAGTTCAGTTAATAGTGCCATGCCAATGTTAATTTCTTCTTTTTGATAAGTATATCATAATTATGTGAGATCTTATCATTAGGAAATGGAGGGTGAGAGAGACAAGAAAATTCTCTGTGCTAGTTTTGCAACTTAAATCTAAAATGAGATTAAAAATTAAAGTTTTTTTTTTTTTTTTGGAATCATAGATTTATTTGCATGGGTTGGAGCCCTGTTGGATTTCCAGCTATTATCATCTCAATAGACAAGTCCGATGTCCCTTTCTAGACAACGAAGACCTGCATGGGCAGGGGGTCAGCTTGTAGACACAACACAAAAGACAGGTAAGATATTACCTGAGACATGGGGAAGGCAGGTGAGGCAATGGGGCCCAGGGAGGGGGAGGTAAGAAGTTGTCAAAGACCAACAGTGTCTGCTTCCTAACAGAGCCAGGGATTAGCCCGGTTGACAAGATGGAACAATAAGCCTCCTTCAACCAGCTCACACCTGGAAACCTACTCCCAGGACCCACACTCAGTCATCTTTGCCTCATTCACATCCACATAAATCAGTCATTAAGATCCTATTGACTCCATCTCAGTATTTCTCAGCCTGCCACCGCCTCTTCCATTTTGTTCCTCCAACAATTGTCTGTGGCTCTCTTCTGAGCTGACCAAAGCCAGGTGGCAATTCCCAGTCCTCAGGCTCTTTTGGTTAACAGAGGGGCCTTCCATCTTTAGAGGAAATTGAAAGCCCCAGTCTCCTCCTCATCCCACCCAGGTGCTACAACACAATTCAGGCGAGTCACAGACTGAATCCTACCAAACCTGCAGATGGTTATGGGAAAGCAGGTCCCCAGAGGATCAAACCAGCTAGGCCTACACTAAGCAAAGTCTCTGTTCTCAGGGTCTTTGCACGGAAGGGTCACCCTGGGGAGGGACAAATAGTATTCTAAAGATGGATTTACCTCCTATTTAATTAAATTAGGCAATAGAATTCATCTTTGAGTGGGAAACTTGGTCCCTTAGCATTCTAGATCTGTATTAGCCTTATTCTTTTTTTTTTTTTTTCCGAGACAGAGTTTCACTCCTTCACCCTTCATAGAGTGCCATGGCACCGCAGCTCACAGCACCCTCCAGCTCTTGGGCTTAGGCGATTCTCCTGCCTCAGCCTCCCAGTAGCCGGGACTACAGGTGCCTGCCACAACATCCAGCTATTTTTGTTGTTGTTGCAGTTTGGCCAGGGCCCCATTTGTGCAAAGGCAAATTCTAACCAAGAAGATATCTTGAATACCATTTATTTTACAAATAAAAATTATTTTTAACTTTTTTTTTGTTTGTTTGTTTTTTAGAGACAGAGTCTTGCTTTGTCACCCTTGGTAGAGTGCTGTGACATCACAGCTCACAGCATCCTCCAGCTCTTGGGCTTAGGCAATTCTCTTGCCTCAGCCTCCCGAGTAGCTGGGAGGTGCTACAGGTGTCTGCCACAGTGCCCAGCTATTTTTTTTTAATTGCAGTTTGGCCAGGGCCTGGTTGGAACCCACCATCCTACTCACTGAGCCACAGGCACCACCCAATTTCTAACATTTTTTATTGATAAACCAGATAGTGCACTTTCAGAGATGGAATATCTGATGGCAGGCCTGGTATGTGGTCCAATTAGATTACTTCAAATGTTAACTACTCCTAAATTATAATCTAAAGTTAACTATACCCCCTGGAGAGATAAATAAAATTGTCTTTAAGTAAACTACAAAAAATAGCAATTTCTATATTCTGGTAGGTGTTGGGGATAACTACTGAACTAAACAGAGAGAGACCCTGTCCACAAGGAGTCTCTAGTCCAACAGGGAGATGACACCAGTCACAGAGCCCCACAAAGAATACATAGCTTGAGATGTGCACTCCGAAACTGTACACTGTCCTAGAAGAATCAATAACAAAGAATATGGCCTTGCAGGGGGGAGAATACGACAATCAAGTAGGCATCTGAAAAACCAAAAACTCTGTGACAAGGGTAGAAATGAGGGCAAGAAATACAGGTAGAGAGGACAATCTGGCAGGACAGAAGGACAGAAAGAAAACCAGCCTGGCTTGAACAGAGAGAAAGAAGCCTCTCCCCACCTACTCCTGACTCTCTGTCTCTCCCCACCTATTCCATTGCATACACCAGACCACTAGTAATTTGTAGGCCATATTCCAAAGTCATAAAAGGATCTTATTCTACTACATCATTTGGACTTTTTCTTTGAACAGACTCACTTTCTATATTTACACAAACATGTAAAAGGAAATCTTGCGCGCGCACTCTCTCTCTGTATAAAACTAGTATTGCTTGCTATAAAGGAAGGTATTTCTAAAATGTAATATGATGCCAAGGACATTATTGATTTTAGACTAGAGATAGTTCCAACAGAAATATCTGAACCTTGAGTTTGTTCTTTTATCTAAGAAAGCAGATGAATAAGTATTAAAAAGTTGTTAGACTGGAAAAGAGCTCTAAAATGAGGCTTCATCCTCAAGTTCTTAGAAGGATTCAACAAGAGACAAAAGAAGACTAGTACAACTTACTCTGCAAGACAGTGTTGCTTAATTCCCAAAACCATCTAACCTTACTATCAATGGTGTATGTGTCCCATGTGGAGAAGCAGGCCCCGAAGTAATACTCCTAGAGACCAAAAATGAGAGGCATGAGGAAGGAGACATCATTCTGCCATGTTACAGATTAGGAAGCACACTGAGAGGATATGATAGAACCAGAATTGGTGTCCAGGGAATTCAGCTCTAGAACTTGTGGTCCTCGTGACTATGAGCTCTGTCATATTTTACTATTTGGCTAAGAATGAAAATGAGGAAGGATTAAGGAGGTAGAAAGGGGGAGAGAGGCAAGGAAGAGAAGAAGAGGGGAAAGGGGAAAGGAGGAAGAGAGGAAGAAGAAGAGAGAGGGAGGAAGGGAAGCAGGAAGAGAGAAGGAGAGAGGAATGCAGGGAGGGAGGCAGGCAGGAAGCCAGCCATCCTTAATTAAAGTCCACTAGATATACTTCCTCACGTGTTTCCTGACCTCAGTCATACCAGCGGAATCAGAGTAGAGTGGTTTCCACAACCTGGTTCCAACTCTTGTCTACAAACTCAGAGCCACTCTTCCTTGCTGGGTACCCAGCAGGTAACTACTTGCCTATGGCACTCTTGCCACCAAGCCCAACTGTAACCTTAAAATCCTTCTCCACATTGTCCCCAAGAACAGACAGAGCAGGCCTTGAGGTAAAGCCTATTACCAATCCCTGTCTAGCTTATCCTGTATCCTAACATACCAGCGGTCCTTGGCTTTCATCTATTTGGATAAATGAGGAAAGGACATGATAAGCCGGTGATGGAGCTTTGTTATTATATTTTTCATTATTTGTAATCTGATGTTAAGTTCCTAACTTTCACTCTATAAATTTCCTTAAATCCCTATCTAATCACCCTAAATGGAAACTCTCACTAGGTCCATATAATAAAAGAACAGTTTCAGGTATAGCGCCTTCCCTAACAGAGAGAAAACAATTAATTGGCTGCTGCTTCCAACTAGGATTTTCAAAGGGGAGAGAAGAGGAGGAAGAAGACCACAATGAAACAGATAACTCCTAGGCTTGGTCCTGAGATCGGTAGAAACGCCAGCTACTGGCTTACACTTTGTATATCTGTGGTCCAGTGTGGTAAAAGATTCATGAAGAGACTCCTGGACAGATCAGAGATTTTGGCTTTCCAGCAAATGAGTCGATGAATTTTTGAACACCAGGTTATTCTTTGTTACAAATCTTTCTATCATCAGTATTCTCGTCCCAGATCTCCAGCCCCTTACTTGGCTTTATTTTTATAGCACTTTGCACAGCCAACAATGGCATTATACATTCACTTGCTTACTCATTATTGTCTGTGTTCTCCAGGAGACTATCAGCTCCTTGAAGTCAGACATCCTGTCATTAAACATGCCTGCTCCAGAGTGCCTAGCACAAGGTGTCTACATAAACACCTGTAGGAAAGAGGGAGGGAATGCTGAAGGGAGGACAGACAAGAGATTCTGAAGACAAGCATAGTAATTAAGAACATGGGCTCCCTAGGTTGGCTGCCAAGATTTTATTCCCAGACTCATCATTAGTCTGCTGCCCCAGTTTAGTTTTGCCTTCCGAAAATGGGAATGATGAGACCTACCTTAAAAGATTTGGGGTAGGAATAAAATGAGCTCATATATGTAAGACATTTAATGCCTACTAGGTACAGAGCAGGCATTTAATAAAATTTCAGTTATTAAACGAGACCTTACCAAGACTCTATTTGCAGTTTTTGGCTGGGGCCAGGTTTGAACCCACCACCTCCGGTATATGGGGCCGGCGCCCTACTCCTTGAGCCACAGGCGCCGCCCAACCAAGACTTTATTTGTAAAAAAATAAATGCAACCCAAGAGAATCATAACAAGATCTCAGCACACAATGAATTTGTTCTTCCTCCTACAGACATCTAGAATAACAATGTCTAACTAAGCTGATGCCACTAATGTTGGTTTATAAGCTTGGGAAGCCTTCTTGTGATTCTAATACCTTCTTAGAAGAATTCCTGGGGATATGAGGTAGTGCATTAGGTAAAACCGAATTGCATGCCTGGGAACCTTGATCTTCTGATCCTCTCTATGGAAGTCTTTTATTTCCCAGCCTGAGAGATTTTGCTCTTGATCACCTTCAACACACATCAAGTTCCATTAAATCTTCTCATCATTTAGACGTTTAATAAAATCACACCTCAATTTGCTGATTAGGAATCTATTTGATTTTATCAACTTTTATTATAATTATATACTTACATACTAAGTAGATACTAAGTATTATATGCTTATAATTATGTACTTATAAGTAGATCTCATTCAACTTGTAACAACAAGTTCAAGAACATACATTTTATTTCAAACTTCCTTTAACAAAAATGCGATAGCAAAAACAGTGAACATCTCCAAAGTTCATTTCTAATTTTTAAGATTATAGCAACTGTTATAAATTATAAGTGTCAGAGCAATAAGTGCCCAACATGAAAAATCAAAAACCTGTAAACTGCCTACAATACTTAGATTTGTAAAGAAGAAGGCAATAATAGATAATAAAGTCTTTTTTTAAGAAAATAAGATCTGGTATAAAATTTGATTCCAATAGCCTTCTTGGCAAAGAGATTTCCTGTTACCATTTAAATGTAAATGAGTCATGAAGGTTGTGTCAGAAATATTTAACTCAAAACCAGACCCAATACAGCAAGAGGCAGGGAACAAAGCCCAACCGAGCAGGTGGAAATAAAATGTCTCAGTTTCCAGATTTTGATAACTTTATGTATCTAGAAACAGAGGGAAGTGATGAATGGGTACAATTAAGATACTCTACATGCCATCTATATTGTGTGACATGCAACTGTATAGATTTCTAGCTTAACCAATCACAAATCTAATCAGAACATTTAACACTTTGTCTTGACGATGCTTTGGAGAATTCAACTATTGATTAAAACATATTTATGTGTCTTTTCACAACAATCCATTTTAAGAGTCTTTGATTTTTTTTCAAAGGAGAGAAAAAAAGACATTTAATTGTGGCCTCAATGTCCTAACGAGAAACTTAAGCTTGAAATCATATCTGTTTCAATCAGTGAAGCAGACATGCGATTTAAAAGAATTTAAAAGAATTAATCACAGCAGTGAGAATGTGGTCTACAGAGACTTTTCCTTAACCAAATATTAATGTAATTCCCTCGTTTGGAGGGAAAATATCCATGTAGACTCGTAATAGAAGACGAACACTAGAATTTGTTCAAGAATAGAAACAACAACGATAGTAATAGCTGTGACCATTTGTGAAGCACTGGCTAGGTGCCAGGCACTCTGCTAAGATTTTATGTGCACAATTTTATTTACTGATGACAACCTATGATGTGAAGGTATTGTGGTCAGCTGGATTATTTTCACTCCTTCCGTTTTTGCTATGATTTTCTTTTTTTAAATTTCAGATTACTATAAGGGTACAAATGATTAGTTTACATTGTTTGCCTTTCTTAGGTAAAGTTTAAAGTTCAAGTTGTAGTTGAGCCCTTCACCCCGGGGGTGTGCTGAACACCCTCACATTATGCACATCAGGTGACAGCTTACCAATCCCTCTCCCTCCCCCTTTTCTCTTTTCTTCATCCCCACCTCCATTGGAATTCAATTGTGTTTTCTCTTGAGTGGGTGTGTAGCTGTTTATCTGTTGGTTTCATATCAGCATTGAGCATATTGGATACTTGCTTTTCCATTCCTGTGGTACTTTACTAAGAAGAATATGCTAACTCCATCCGGGTAAATACAAATGATGTAAAGTCTCTGTCTTTTCTTACAGGTGAATAGTACCCCATGATATACATATCCCACAGGTTATTAATGCATTCGTGGGTTGATGGGCACTTAGGTTGATTCTATGTCTAGGTGATTGTGAATTGGGCTACAATAAACATTCTAGTGCAAATGTCCTTATAGTAAAATGATTTTTTTTCTTCTGGGTAGATACCTAGTAATGGGATTGTGAGATCAAATGGAAAGTCTACTCTTAGCTCTTTGAGGATTCTCCCTACTTCTTTCCAAAGAGGCTGCAATAGTTTGCAGTCCCACCAGCAGTGTAAAAGTGTTAACTTCTCTCCACATCCACACCAGCATCTGCGCTTTGGGATTTTGTGATGTGGGCTAATCTCACTGGGGTTAGGTGATATCTTGCAGTGGTTTTCAATGCCTCCCACTAGAGTAGATGGCAGACATGTTTCTATCTGAAGGAGGCGTGGCCAGGTGACTTGCTTTGGTCAATGGGAAGCCAACAGACATAACGCCATGAGAAACTTACAGGGGGTTGCATCACATGCCTTGACCTTTTGCTCTTCTGCTTTCTTCCCTAGGAAGAAAATGGCTCCAGGTCCCAGAATGTCTGCTCCAGAATGACAAAGGTACCTGGAATAGCTCTGAACCCAGCTGGCCTAGAGTCTGTACACACTGTGGCCAACCCACAGGCCCATAAGCAAGAAAATTAAATGCTTCTGCTTAAGCCACTGAGATTTTTGGATTGTTTAATACATAGCCTTTTATAATACATTAAGCTGACTAATTCAGTGTGTTAGTTTAAGAGGGCTGCCATGACAAAGTACTGCGGACTGGATGGCTTAAACAACGGAAATTTATTCTCTCACGGGTCTGGAGGATAAAAGTCCAAAATCAAGGTGTGAGCATAGTGGTCTCATCTGAGGGCCGTGGGGAAGGGATCTGTTCCGGGCCTCTCTCCTGGCTGTGCACAGTCATCTCCACGTGTCTCTTCTGTTGTCTTTCTTGTATGTGTCTCTGTGTCCAAATTCCCCCTTTTCATAAGGCCCCAGATTCATACTGGGTCAGGGCCTGCTCTAAACACCTTATTTTACTTGATTGCTTCTGTAAAGACTTTATGTTTGAATAAGGTCACCTTCTGAGATGCTGGGAGGTAGGGGTTCTATATACAAATTTGAGGGACATAAAGGAACCCATAGCATTCAGGTACTATTTTTAATATTCAACTTATAGCTGCAAAAATTGAGTTTCAAATAAAGAAACTTTTTTAAGATCACAGACCAGACACATGACAAGTTCATCCTGAACTCAGACCTCTGACAAAGTCTTTGCCTTTAATCCTTCGACTGTACTTCCTACCCTACCCACTACTGTGCACAAAATGCCCAGGGTGGATTCTTTTCTCTCTCTTTTTTTTTTATATTATTATTTTTTTATTTGTGAATCATAGCTGAGTACATTAGTGCAATCAAGGGGTACAATGTGCTTCTTTTCTCTTTTTTTGAGACACAGTCTCACTCTGTTGCCCAGGCTAGCACTCTGGAGGCCAAATGGGTAGATTGCCTGAGCTCACAAGTTCAAGATCAGCCTGAGCCAGAGCAAGACTAGAAATGGCTGAATGTTGTGGCTAGTGCCTATAGTCCCAGCTACGGGTGAGGCTGAGGCATGGGGATCACTTGAGCCTCAAGAGTTTGAGGTTGCTGTGAGCTATGCCACCACGGCACTCTACCAAGGGTGACAAAATGAGACTCTGTCTCAAAAAAAAAGAAAAAAAAAAGGAAAGGAGGTATTTTCTTGAAACCTGGTACACTGTTGATGTCCTCTATACAAGTAACTCCTGTGTTGGCTCTGATATAGTGGTTCTCAACTCGAGGGCAGGAAGAATGCCACATGAAAATGACTCCTGCAGTGTCTGGCTTCCAGGTCATTCAGAGCAATTCATCACACTCGCAGGAGACAGATCTGAGTCTTAATGAACTGCTACTACCCAGTGGCACTCCTTTCTTGAAGAAAATCCCAACTTACAGCCCAATCACTAGAATGAATTGCTAATTAACTGTTGTCCCTGAGCCCAAGACAGGGACATTGAGACCCTGAGTTGGCCTTCCCCTGGTCACTGATATTTGGGTTACTGTGCTTCCTTCCTCTGTGTCAGGTAATCGCTCTGCAACGGAGCCTGCCCGACAGCCAGGACACCTGCGTGTTTAGCTTGGCTCTTAGCAAAGGCACACTGGAGGCTGGTTTCCAGCTTAGCTTAAACACAATTAACTTTTCACTTGATGCGGCCTGCCTCTCTCGGCTCCTATTGTTCCCTCAGGACCCGGGATCCAATAAAGTCCAGCATGTGACTAAGAAAGCCAGGCAGAGAAACTGACCAAATATTGTTCAACGCTACAGTGTGAACCTATGGGAAAGGAGTTTAATTAAAGACCACAACAATTCTTTGGGGAAATGTGTCTTTTATTAACCATTCTGCCAAACAAAGCAGCTTTAAACAAACCCTGACCGCTTGGAAATTGTGTATGCCTGAGATTTCTTCTTCCTTCTTAAATCTGTTCTGCTTTTTGGATATTTGGTCATTAGGAAAATCAGAAGTGTCTTGGACCCAAGAAATCCAATTTAAGTAAGCTCATTCCACATGTATAAATATGAGCAGATGACATTTAAAATAGACAAACCAACAGGGACAGTTCTAAGTGTGAAATTGTTGTTCAGCATAAAGTATTACCATAAATATATGGAGTAGCTATTTGCAGGGCAACTAACAAGTTCAGGGCATTGCAGTGAAATGGATGCAATGGCTTGAATGTTAGGGATAAGACATTTAAAAACGTAGAGGAAATGCAATTCTTTTTCGGTGTAGTGTAATAAAACCACTAGTTAATGTCACTGATATGAGAGCACCAATTGTAAAGGAGTGAAAAAGCAGAAATCAAAATGGAAGAAACACATCCTACAGAGCAAAGAAATTGGATTTTTAAGTGTTGTTGGGAAAGAGGAAATACCACAGTAGAGCTAAAACATGAGTGTATGAATTTTTTAAAGATCAAGAAAAGTCAGAGTCAGTATAAATCTGAAACTGACCCATGAGCACGTGCAAACATTCCAAGGCCATGCGAGAAGCTGGAGGTACACAGCTGGAGGTACATGTGGAGAATCACTCACTGGGGGGCACGTGGGACAGAGGGAGCAAATGTAAAAATGTGCATGATATGCTACGTTTGAGTTCGTTTTTCTCAAAAATGCCAAGGAAATAGGCAAAGAAACAGAATAAACATTCTGTAAACACAGAAATGCTGTAATACTCCTCACCACCCACATTTCCATTGCCAATAAATGCATACGTTCCTAAATTATACATATATTATGACCCCCTCCCCACCTAGGCTTACATGCCCCAAGAAACTTTTTTTTTTTTAAACCTAATTTTGGGTGAGTTACATACAGCAGATTGTACTTTCAGAGGTGGCTTCCACAGCATCCTGCATCCCATGTGCTCTTTTTGAAGTGAGACCTTATAATCCCCCATCAACCAGTGGAATCTCTTTCTACACCCCCTTGAATCTGGGCAGGCCCCATGACTACTTGGACCAATGTAATACAGCAGAAGTGACATTCTGTCAGTTACACACATACATGTTGTCTTAAACTGTCTTTAACTGGTCTGGCAGCTTCCATTTCCGGCTTCCTGAAAGTCAGCCATCATAGTAAAAAACACTATTACCCAGAGACCATCTTGCTCTGAGAAGCCGAGCCACATGGGAAGGCCTTAAAGGATAGATTGATGATGGATAGATAGATAGATGCCAAGCAGCACTGTTGTTGTGCCCGAATTTCGGGGTCCCCCCCAGAAGAAACTCACACCAGGCGCACCGATGCAAAAACAAAGGGTGGAATTTATTACAAGCTTAAGCCCGGACCATTCAGCCCCGCCTAAATGGCGTACTGAATGGCCCCGAGGGGTGGGGCTGAGGTATTTTTATAGTATACCAAAAGGAAGTTGGGAGGGGGGGTAATGCGATAAGGGGAATGGGATTAGGGACGGTTGGACGAGGGATGAGTCCAGGTGTCTCTTTACGTGCTGATTGGATACCTCGTTGGTGCCAGGAATGGGTGGGTGGTCGCTGAGCAGGAAAGGGCCGGTGCTAAGCAACCGGTGAGGGTGGTCAAGGTGGGGCTGGTGCCAGGAACCAAAAGTTACAGAACTAACAATTACACCGCAAATTACACAGCAACCTGCAAAATGGAGCCCATTAGCCAAATGGCGTCACACGGGCCCTTTCACAGCCTCGAGGAAGCTGTTTCTTGGCCACCATCTTGCTCCACCCTCCAGGTTTTAGCTTTCAAAAGAAAAACAAAAAAGCTAATTTTATTTTATTGTATTTTATTTTAATTTGTTTTTTGAGACAAGTCTCACTTTCTTGCCCCCAGTAGAGTGCCATGGTGTCATAGCTCACAGCAGCTGCAAACCCCTGGACTTAAGTGATCCTCTTTCCTTAGCCTCCCAAGTAGCTGGAACTACAGGCCCCTGCCACAATGCCTGGCTTTTTTAGAGATGGGGTCTTGCTCTTGTTCAGGCTGGTCTTAAACTCATGAGCTCAAGTGATCCACCCATCTTGGCCTCCCAGAGTGCTAGGATTACAGGCATGAGTCACTGCTCCCAGCCCCAAAAGCTGATTTTAAAGTTAATTCTACAGGGTGTCCCAGAAATTACTCACAAAGTCACCATACATGGAGAAAAGGGGAAATTATACCTAAATGGACCTTCATTTACAAAATATATATTACTGAATTTTACAAAGAGATGGCCAACATGTACAGAATATTTATAATGAATGTTTTGTAAATCAAGGTACATTTAGCTACAATTTTTCATTTTCCCTACGTATGGCAACTTTAGGGGTGAGTCTGGAATATCCTGTAATAGGACAAAGATAATATAAGTTCGATGCTTAAAATGTTTGAAGCAGTGGGAAATGTTTGGGGGGGAATTATAGTGTAGCATATATACTAAAGCACTATATGCCCAGAAGATGGATGGCTCAGTGGGATCTAATAAACACGATGTGTCTGGTGGGCTTCATGCCAGGTATCGAGGAGAAATAGCATCTGGGCTTTGTGATAGGGGCTCTCGCTGCCTAGGGGAGATGCACACATGCAAGCAGATACCCCAGCACAGTGGACTGAAGTCCTAGAAGCAGTGCGGCCTAATTGTTTTGGAGTGCAGACAAGGGATTGCCTAAGTCTGAGTCTCACCCATAAAGATGCGAGGTCTTGTTTGGTTTGCATAATTTGAAGGATGAGAGGGGTGGGCACAGTGAATGCCCAGCACATATGGGAAGCTGGGGACTGCAGAGAATGTGCAACTTCATGAGAGATTAGAAAACATCTAAAAGTGAGACTCTTCTAATGAGCCTCTTCCTTGCAGTGATTATAGATAGCACCAAGCTTTTGGGCACTGTTGGAAATTCTTATCACAATGGATCCTTCTTTCTGAGGGAGAAAGGAAAAGGAAGTGACATTTACAGGACAACTGCCATGAGCCAGGATCTCACCTAATATTAAAGAGAACTCTCTGAAATGACTTTTTTTTTTTTCCTTTAGGAAGGGTCACACTCTGTCACCTGGGCTAGAGTGCATCACAGCTCACAGCAACTTCAAACTCTTGGGCTCAAGCAATCCTCCTGCCTCAGTCTCCCAAGTCACTAGAACTACGGGCATGGCCACCATGCCTGCCTGGCTAATCTCTGTATTTTTTTGAGAAACAGGGTCTCTCTGTATTGCTCAGACTGGTCTTAAACTCCTGGCCTCAAGTGATCGTCCTAACTTGGCCTCCCAAAATGCCACAGGGCTGTACTGTGAGCCACCCTACCCAGCTCCTGAGGTGAACTTTTTGACGTTTTTCTAAGCTTAGGAAATAGAGGTGCAGAAAAGTTAAGCGACTTGCGCAGTTATGATGTGACCAAGCAAGGATTCTAACCCCAGCCTGCCTGACTCCAGGGCTCGCACCCTTTCTGCATTTCTGCTGCACTGTCCCGACTCCTCGAGTTTCCATTCCCTTCCTGTTTGCGCTTGTTCTCCTTTCTGTTATTGTGACCCCCACCCTGCCCCTATAGAGCCAGCCCTTTAAAACTGTCTAAGGCATTTTCAGGTCCACTGATACCGAAGTCTTTGAGCAACCAGTGACTCTTTAGTTTCAAGAAGGAGGTGCAAATGGAGACATCTTTGTCATCTTTATAATCAGGGAACAGGCCCGGTGATGGTCAGTGCTTAACTTGCTTCTTTGCTAGGCCCTGTGTATGACGATTTAGAAATATGTGATCTCTGTTTTCCTGGGCCTGATGACAGGTTCCAGAGAATGTTGTGGTATATATTTAGAACTAACAATGGAAGTATGATTTTTGGAATTCTGTGTTGGAAAGACAGATGGGAGGTGCTGTGGGCAGTACTGGGGTACTATGGTATAGCCTGAAAGGCGGTTTTAAGAAGGAAGTTAGGGCTCAGCACCTGTAGCTCAGCAGCTAGAGCGCCAGCCATATACACTGGAGCTGGTGGGTTCAAACCCTGCCCGGGCCTGCAAAAAAACAATGACAACTACAATGACGAAATAGCTGGGCATTGTGGTGGGTGCCTGTAGTCCCACCTACTTGTGAGGCTGAAGCAAGAGAATCGCTTAAGCCCAAGAGTTGAAGGTTGCTGTGAGCTGTGACACCAAGGCACTCTACCGAGGGCGACATAGTGAGACTCTGTCTCAAGAAAAAAAAAAGAAGGAAGTTAAGTGACAGCGTTGAGGGTTGTGTGTGTGTGTGTGTGTTTACGGTGGATGACACATGGGAGTGAGGGTTCAGGAACAAAAGTAAAAAGTATCAGGCATTGGGAGGAGGAAGGCTGAGTGCTGTGCTGAGGCTTTGGGGCCAGGTGCTAAGAGGAAGGAAAATAAAGTCAGTGGGCACCACTAGCAGTGGCGAGACTTAAGGCTAACTATATCATCTCATGTGCCTCAGTCTTCTCAGCAGTAAAACAGGAGTAATAACGTCCCACAGAGTTATTGGGAGGATAGAATGAAATCCTGTTAAGGGTCAGCTCTCTGGAAACTGAAGTGTGCCCTGCAAATGCTTGTGATCAGTATCAGCCCAGAACCCGTATTGAAATCTAAAGCTTCTGGAGAGCCGTAGGGAGGGGAGAGGCACGCTAGGTGATGTCAGCAGTCGGCGTGAGGCTAGGGTACAGCAGGCTGTGAGGACTTAGCAAGGAAATGGAGAGACGCTGAAGCGCCGGATGGCAGTAGGGCATTCCCGTGGACTTGCCACCACAACTAGTCCAGACTCCATCTACCTTTCTTTTTCTAGGATTTCTGCACTTTCTAGGTCATTGCTCTGCTATTTTAAATACAGAAGTCCTTGGGTCCCGGTCTGGGAAAGGCAGCCAGAATGGGTCAATGTTTGTAGCTGGCTCATTCTGCAAACACTGTTTTTTTTTCCTTCTTTTTTTTCTTAATTTTTAATTTAATTTAATTTTTTTACTTCAGGTTAATTTGAGGGTACAAAGAAATGTTTGCAGTTGCTAGGTAGAGTCCCTATTATAATTGTGTCCCATCCTCAAGAGGTGTGCCATGCACCGCGCCATTGTGCTCATTAAGTGGAAGCACACCCATCCCCCTTCCTCGTGATGCCTTGCAAACACTGTTGTCAAGGGCTGCACCTGAAAGCTGGGGCCAGGGAAGGAGGCAGGGAATGAACAGTGGGGTGGAAATAAACTCAGGGGAGACTTCTGAAGTGACATAAAGGGATAATTGCGATGATTTCCACTTGAAATCACCTCCTCAGTTATTAGTCATTAACCATCTGGAACCAAATGCAGTTAATTTAGCACCATGTTGGAAACCTTATAACATAAACCACATCCTAGGGCCAGGGCCATCTAGGTTTTGAGCCTTTGTAAATGTCCTCATTTTGGAACACAATTTGGTATCAGTACATAGGAACTAAGAAGTGTGCTGAGTTGTGAGTCATCAGCCATCTGCTTTCCTCCAGAACACAGTGGGGAAAAGATGGGCAGTCTGGTTCTGATTACACCCAGGCTCACCTAAACTGTCACTGAAGGCTGAAGCAAATGCATGTTTTAAAAGGCTTAAGAAATTTAAATGAATCAGAAAAGAGACAACAAGCCTCTGGTTTCACTTGTACCTAAAGTCTTGTTTTGTTTTCTGTTAAGTCTCCAGACTATCATATCAGGGGTTGTCCAGGTCGCTTTAGATTTCTAGGGATTCAGTCTTGCCTTTTAATGCTCATTTGTGAAATTACTGCAGCACGATAGGTTTTGGGGATACAGAGATGACTAAAATGTGGTCCCCGACTTTAAGGACAGCACAATCCAGAGTGGGGAGAGTATGTATAGTGTAAGTCCTGCACGATAAGTGACTTTGTTGAGATACAGTACATAGGCTGCTTTCAGTATATAGGCTGCTTTTGGGCCCTTGAACATGGCCTCATAGTAGGTGGAGTCTTCTCATTACCCCGATGATGCTGCTCTCAGAACTTCCACCCTCCTCCATAAAGCTTGGAAGGGCAAGCTATGCTATTCTCTGCTTGGATTTAGTTGACTATGCTCAGGACATATTATGGTATCAGCATAAATTTGAGGATTCTCTGATGACGTCTCATTCATTAATGGCTGAATATTTTTATTTTCAACAACATGCCACACTTCCGTTTGGTAAGCAACCCAGGCTTTCTAATATTTTATAGTCTTTTGAGTAAATTTGGATTTTCTGGTGTTCTAATGATAGCTAGGGGGGATGTGAATTATATTCTTGGCCTTATCTGAAATGGTGCATGGTGAAACTCAGGATTTCCATTGTATATAGTTTTAAAGGTGAACCCAGTTTTTTGAAGCCTGTCCCTTAGGCAGTGAGGGCCACAGTGAAAATGAACAAGCAGGGAATGGACATTGGGAAAGAGAAAGGCACTCCAGGATTTTGCTACATTCGGTGACATTTGGTGGTGTTGTTTAATTTGATTCTGCCATTGTGTGCGATATGTTATCTGGGTGTCTTTACTTTTGGGGGGGTTTAGTTTTCCCTTGTTTGTGTAATGTCTTTAAAGTGGAAGCTGAGGTCACTCTTCAAAGACCTTTTTTTCTTCCTGCTATACAGGCATAAATACCCCCTACTCCTAATTCAGCTGTATCCCACAAGTTTTGATATTTGTGCTCTTGTTTTCATTTCGTTCAAAAGACTTTCTAATTTCCTTTTTGACTTCTTTTTAAATCTTAGGTTACTCAGAAGTATGTTATTTAGGATATTTGGGCATTTTCCAGGCATCATTCTGTTATTTGATATTTATTTATAGTTGAGTTTTGTTGTGGTCAGAAAATAAGCTATGTACGACTTGAACTCTTTCACACTTTCAAAGACTTGTCTTATGGCCTGGAATATGGTCAGCAGAATGTCTGTTCTGCTGCTGTAGGTGGAGTGTTCTATAAATTTCGTTTAAGTTAAATTGTTTGATACTGCTCAAGTCTTCTACTTCCACACTGATTTTTTTGCCTACCTTTTCTTTAGATAATTGATAAAGGAGTCTTGACATCTCCAAGTACAATTGAGAATTTTTCTTTTTCTCCTTTTAGTTCTATCAGTTTTTGCTTGACATACTATGAACTTCTGTTAGTAGATGCACAAATATTTAGCATCTTTATAGCATCTGGATAAATCGACCCTTCTAGAGTCATGAAATGACCCTTGGTGATGGTTATTTTTGTGCCTCAAACTTGACTAGTATACAAGGTCCCAGATGTTTGGTCAAACATTATTCTGGGCATGTCTGTGGGGGTGTTTGGGGTGAGATTAACATTTGAATCAGTTAACTGAGTAAATCAGATCACCCTTCCCGATTTAGGTGGGCCTCATCCAATCAGATAAAGGTCTGAATAGAACAAAGCTGACCCTCCTTTAAGAGGTTAGTATTCCTGCCTGATTACCTTTGAGCTAGGAAAAAATATGGGTTCCTGCCATCAGACTCAAAGAGACCCATCAGTTCTTCTTGGGTCTCAAGCCTGGTGCCTTTGGACTGGAACCACATTACCAACTGCCCTGGATATCCAGTTTGCCAACTGCAGCTCTTGGGGCTTGTCACCTTCCACGCTCATCTGAGTCAATTCCTTATAATAAATCTCTCCCTACACACACACACGCATTTATGTGCATTCTATATATAGAAAGATTCTGGAGAACCTTGACTATTCTAATCAATTTTCTTTATGCCTGTAATATTCTTTGCTCTAAGCTATACTCCTTCCTCTAGTTTTCTTTTGATTAGTGTTTACATGCTATTTTTAAATCCTTTTATTTTCATCCTGTTTACATCTTTGCATTTAAAGTGGTTTTTACTGTAATTTGGTTTTGCCTTTTTATCCAATATGATATTCTCCACTTTTTAATTGGTGTTTGGTGGTCTCAACATTTATTGTGATCATTGCTATAGTTAAGATTAATCTTTCACACTGTTTTCTATTTATTCCATATATTCTTTTATCCCTCTTTTCCACTTTTTCTTTCTTTTTGGATTTAATTATTTTCTTATTCTGTTTTATTCCTTTTGCTGGTTTCAAGCTATAGCTCTCTATTGTTTTATTTCAGTGGTTGCTTTAGGATTTATAGAACAGATTTCAAATTTATTATAGCCTGCCTTCAAATGCTAATATACTGTTTCACATATACTGTAAGAATCTTACAATGGTATACTTCTATTTTCACTTTTTCTGTCTTTGTGCAGTTTCTGCCATGTATTTTAATTCTCTGTAGGTTGTAAACCCTATGGCACACTGTTACTATTTTGGCCTTAAACAGCCAATCATCTTTTGAAAGATATATAAAATATGAAAAAAAAGTCTTACATTTGCCCACATATTTATCATTTCTGGCTCTCTTCATTCCTTTGTTTTGATCCAGATCTACATTTTTGCTTCTGCCTGAAGCACTTATTTCAATGTTTCTTATGCAGGTGTGCTGGTGATGAATTCTTTCAGCTTTTGTATGTCTGAAAACGTTTTTATTTCATTTTTTTAACTTTTTATTTTGTCTAAGAACAAATATTTGAGTATTTCGTGTAATATGATATACTAGATTCTCAACTAGATGTCTGTGCAAGAGTTTACAGTAGGTAGTGAGAAAGGAGAGAACAAATGAGCGGATGAAGACCAGAAAAATTTAGCATCATGTCAATGGCTACACAAGTAGTTAATGCCCAAGAAGACCTCAACTTAGCTCTTCCCGTTCTCAAGTAGTTTTCTTTGCAACATCTACATTTATTATTTCTTTGAATCTCAGTCCAATATCCATATTATACTAATTTTTATGAATAATTATAGTTAACACTCTTACAGTATTTACTATTTTCCTGGTATATTTTAGGCACTTTCAATATATTAATTCATTTGATCCTTATTAACAACTCTCTGAGGTAGGCACTATTATCCCCACCTTGTAGGAAGCTAAAACACAGAGATATTAAGTAGCATGCTCATGGTTGTTATTTTTCTAGTCAATGGCAAAGCAGAGACTGTAACCCAGATAGTTAGGTTCTAGAACCAATATGTAAACCCCTATAGTACATTGCCTGGGATGGAAATGACATTATCTTTTTGTTGAAGTTATTATTATTATTTTTTTTTTTGAAACAGATTTTTACTTTGTCACCCTTGGTAGAGTGCCATGGCGTCACAGCTCACAGCAACCTCCAAGCCCTGGGCTTAGGCAATTCTCTTGCCTCAGCCTCCCGAGTAGCTGGGACCACAGGCGCCCGCCCGCCACAATGCCCAGCTATTTTTTGTTGCAGTTTGCCTGGGGCTGGGTTCAAACTTGCCACCCTCGGTATATGGGGCCCGCGCCCTATCCACTGAGGCACAGGTGCCGACCTTTGCTGAAGTTATATCAGGAAAAGTAGACCAATATTTAATGATACACAATAAAAACTAGGCATTTTGCTATACAAAAACTATACATTTTAAAAAATCTCTGTTAATTGTTTGTTCAGGATGCTCCTTGATTTTTTAACTTTACATCAGAAGTACTGAATGAGTAGGAAAAAATAAGGTTTATTAAACTAATATTACTTAACGGTAAATTCAAAATATTCTTTGAGTAACACACTTTTTGGTGATGGGTTGACAGAGTTTTTATAAACAGTAACCAATAAGTCAGAATTGATTCTTAGTTTCTTTAAGGGAGTTAATGTTAAGGCTTATTCTTTTTCATTATTTTCTTTTTTTTGTTTGTTTGGTCTTATTTTGTTTGTTTGTTTTTAGAGACAGAGTCTCACTTGGTTGCCCTCAGTAGAGTGCTGTGACATCACAGCTCACAGCAACCTCCAAATCCTGGGTTTAGGCAATTTTCTTGCCTCAGCCTCCTGAGTAGCTGGGACTACAGGTGCCCGCCATAACGCCCAGCTATTTCTTTGTTGCAGTTTGGACCAGGGCTGGTTTGAACCCTCCACCTTCAGTATATAGGGGCAATGCCCTACCTACTGAGTCACAGATGCTGCCTAGTCATTTTCATTATTTTCTATATAGTTCCAATGTGAAAGTTATTCTAATGTTACTCATTTTTTGAATTGATTGCTTTAGGTTTTGCAATACGCATTGTTAAACTTATCACAGCCTTTCTTCAAATAGTGTTATACTATTCATTCATAATTTCAGAACCTTACAATAATATATTTTTATTTCTCACTATGATTCTTGTGCTATTGTATCATACATTTTGTTCCTACCTATGTTATAAGCTCCACAATATATTATTATTATTTTACTCAATCAATTACTGTTTGAAAAAATTTAAAAATTTAAAGGATATTTGCATATTTTGAATAAGACAAAAGCTTGATAACTAGAATCTATAGAGAACTCAAATTAATCCACATGAAAAAAGCAAACAATCCCATATGTTGATGGGCAAGAGACACGAATAGAACCTTCACTAAAGAAGACAGACGAATGGCTAACAAACATATGAAAAAATGCTCATCATCCCTAATTATTAGAGAAATGCAAATCAAAACCACCCTGAGACACCATCTAACTCCAGTGAGAATGGCCAACATCACAAAATCTCAAAACTGCAGATGCTGGCGTGGATGTGGAGAGAAGGGAACACTTCTACACTGCTGGTGGGACTGCAAACTGATACAACCTTTTTGGAAGAAAGTATGGAGAACTCTGAAAGAACTCAAGCTAGACCTCCCATTTGATCCTGCAATCCCATTACTGGTCACCTACCCAGAAGGAAAAAAATCCTTTTATCATAAGGACACTTGCACTAGGCTGTTTATTGTAGCTCAATTTACAATTGCCAAATGTGGAAACAGCCTAAATGCCCACCAACCCAGGAACGGATTAACAAGCTGTGGTATATGTACACTATGGAATATTATTCAGCCATTTAAAAAAATGGAGACTATACAGCCTTTGTATTAACCTGGATGGAAGTAGAACACATTGTTCTTAGTAAAGCATCCCAAGAATGGAGAAGCATGAATCCCGTGTACTCAATTTTGATATGAGGACAATTAATGACAATTAATGACACAGTGGGGGTGAGGGAAGGGGAGAGCAGAGAGAGAAAGAATGAGGGAAGGGGTGGGGAAAGGAAGAGCAGAGAGAGGGAAGGAGCAAGGGGGGTGGGGTCTTGATGTGTGCCACACCTGTTGGGGGCAAAACACGCTTGTAAGAGGGACTTTACCCAACAAATGCAACCAGAGTAACCTGGTTTCTTGTACCCTCAATGAATCCCCAACAATAAAAAAAAAAAAAAAGAATTTATACATGTATTGTCTAGCCTTTTATTGTACTCTGTACATAAGGGATTTCAGGGACTAGAAGGGGTTCAAGTATTTCATATTTACTTGTATATATTTATTATTTCTGGCATTCATTATTCCTTTGAATAGATCCAAGTTTCCATCTGACATTTTTCTTGTGCTGAAAGAACTTCCTTGAATATTTCTTATAGTTTTAATCCGCCAGTGATAACTTCTGCCTACATTTGTTTATCTAAAATGGTTTTTATTTAGTCTTCATATTTGAAGAATGTTTTGGCCAGGTTTGGAATTCTAACCCCTTTTCAGCTGCTTTAAGCTGCTGTTCCATTGTCTTTTGCCTTGCATGTTTTTGTCAAAGGGTCTATTGTCATTGTATCTTAGTCATTCTGTAGGTAATGTCTTTTTTCTCTGGATGCTTTTCATAGTTGTTTTTAATCACTGGTTTTCAGCAATTTGATAATCATGTGTCTCGGTGCATTTGTTTTTAGCCTGCATGGGATTCATCGAGATTCCTTGATCTGTGGGTTTATAGTTTTCATCAAATTTAGAGAAATTCTCACCATGATTTAAAAAAATTTTCCTTTTCCCCTACTTCTCTCTATCTGGAAATTCAATTTCACATGTATTACATTGCTTGCTATTATTCCATCAGAAAAAAAAATTCTGTTCATTTTCTTTTCAGTCTTTTTCTCTGTGTGCTTCATTTGGATGTATTCCAATTTACTATGCCCTCAAACTCCTGATCTTTTCTTCTGCAGAGTATAATCTATTGCTAAACAAATGCAATGAAAAATATTTAATTTACATATTGTACTCTTCATCCACTTCTGTTTGATTTTTTCATTTCCACTTCCCATAATATTTATGTTTTGCTTTAAATATTTGCGCATAGCCATAATAGGCATTTTAACATTGTTATTGTCTAGTTTCATTATCTCTGTCACTTTCAATTTGCTTCTATTGATTTTTTTCTCCGATTCTGGATCATATTTTCTTGCTTCTAAGCATGTCTAGTATCTTTTTATTGAAAGTTGGGTATGATGGCTATTACACTGTTGACTTTTGAGATTTGTTGTCATTCTTTAAGTAGTATTGAGCTTTTTTGGCAAGTAATTCAGTTACATATAGATCAGTTTGACCTACTTGGGCCTATTTTTAAGCTTTTAGGGTAGTTCTAGAATAACATTCACTTAAAAGATGGTTCAGTCCTAATACTAAGACGTGACTCTTCCAGTGTTTCTGCTGAATAACCTAGGATGTCATTGAGGTTCTTCTACTCAAATAGTGAAAGTTAAAAGTCACGAATGAATTGTTATTGTGTCATGCCTTAAATGTAAGTCCTTTACCCAACTTGAATCAATTTTTGTGAGTGGAGTTAAATATTGTTTTTGACACTAATTTTTCCTTCAGTGATCCCTTAATGATTTATAGTGACTTAGCGTAAAAGTGACTTTGTTACAAGGTAGTTTAAAGCCAGGATGTTATCTGTTTGGTGGTGCTCTGATATGCTTATGCATATGTTAGTATTCTTTTTTTTTTGTCTTTATTATTAAATCATAGCTGTGTACAATAGTGTAATCATATGTTAGTATTCTAACAAAGAATCCATCACATCAGATGACTGACATATTTTATTTTGCTAAACCATGGATAGTTATTTTGCAGTGCGATTTACTAACCTAGATTGGTACTAACTTTACCAATCTAATCTAGTAATTGGGCCAAAGTTACTGGGAAGGGTGGAGAGAGACAAACTAGGATGAAGATGTTAATTCCCGACAGCAGCACCTGGCACACAGTAAACACAAGATAAATATTTGTGGGGGGAAATAGGGACAGTGTGCAGGATTCAGACCACTTGGCAATATATCTCCAGAAACCATGAGATTGCAGCACAATATAGGCAGTCCCTGAGTTACAAACATCCAACTGGCGCCCCCAAACGGTGGCTATTAGGGGTAATACATGAATGCACCTGTTCGGATTTACATACAAATTCAATATAAGAACACACCATGGAAACTATCTCCTCTGAAACCCAAGGACTGTGGTAACGAGATGCTTAAAAATCTAAAGATGTGAAAAAGGTGCTTCTGAAAATCCACAGGCGTCAAGTAACAAAGGCTTCTGGGGAACACGACTTCCTTATGTTTATTTTGGCATGCTTTTAAAAAATGTTTTAACTATCAGTATGTGGCTGTATTAATACCAATTTAAGACCCTGAAAAATATTTTTAAACTTGCATATTGTTTATATGGCTATAAAGCTATGAAAAACAAACATAATTCAAAGGAATGTCACCAAATACAATTAAAAGTTGCTAGCACCAAAATTTCTTGATACATGTTTTTTATTACCAAAGTCTATAGGACTAAACTCAACTTCTGTTTCATTCAAGTCCTGACTTCTCTATTAAAATTATGGTGACTAGGGAGAAATTCAAAAGTTGGAAACAAGTATAGAGGAATTTTAAATACTTTTTAGAAATCAAGCTACTCTTTTGCACTTTGTTTTCTATACAAATGACAGTTTATAAATGGTGGATAGAGAACTGCAGATAAACTAAATTTAAAGTTTTGAGTATATTAATAAAGGTCGCCAGGCTGGGCGCGTGGCTCACACCTGTAATCCCAGCACTCTGGGAGGCCACGGAGGGGAATCGCTTGAGCCCAGGAGTTTGAGAGAGCCAGACCCTGTCTCTAAAAATAGCTGGGTATTGTGGTGGTCGCCTGTAGTCCCAGCTACTCGTGAAGCTGAGGCAAGAGGATCACTTGAGCCCAAGAGTTTGAGGTTGCTGTGAACTGTGATGCCACAGTACTCTACTGAGGGCAACAAAGTGAAACTCTGTCTCCAATAAATAAATAAATAAATGTCACCAAATGGCTTAAAGCATTTTCATTTTTATTAAAGTTATTATTATTACAATTCCTACTTTAAGATAGTCCACAACTTGGTGGGGAGAAGAGTATTACAAATGCTTAAAAGGGGTCTCAACAAATTTCAGGAAAATGATTTAAAATAATTTTCACTAGACAAGCATCTAATAAAATAAATATGTGAATTTCTTAGGTTATCAAAGGGGGAAAACTTGGTGAAAATTTCTTTCATATAAAAATTTAAGATGAAAACTGATCAAGAAGCATAGGAACAGAAAGCACATAGGATTTGGGGAACTAATAACCTAACCCGTTTTGCTCGGTAAAATGTCCAGCTGCAGAGGAAATATTAAAATGTAATAATGAAAGAAATAGCACCTTTCAAAAACCAAGTTACTTAAAAGAAAAGTTGGTGAAAGTATTCTGAACTACAGATCTCTACATGAAGAAAGTCGTAAAGGAAATGGTTAACACAAAATCAAGCAATTTTGCAAATTTTGTGATGTTACATATAGATAGTAAATGGAAACAATACAGAACATTTAAAGCCAAAATGACACCCAGATATCTTCAGGAGGCAAAAGTTCCTTTTTGTTTAAAGTTATGTAACATTCTCTCTAATATATTATATAATAATAATCAGCATACTTTAATACCAGAGGGAAATTTTTTAAAGGATCTATTTAAAAATCAAAAGCAGTATTAAAGTACCTTTTTTGTATTTATTATAAAAATTTTTGCTATTCAATGGAATTCAGAATAAAATCAACATCTTTTCAAACCATGCCCCAAAACTTTGTTATGTAAGTGCCCCAAAGAGATTATTGTACCATGATTTTTACAAGAGACAGAACTTCTGCGTGTTGACCACCCGAGACAGTAAAAAACTGGTCGATATGTGGAAGTGGTCAACGTAAGGAACTAGGCCTAGTGCACTGATATGTACGCGGTGAATGTCCAGTTTATGGTCATTAAGCCAACTTAAGGAAGTGGTCGGTGTAGGGAGGTGGTAAACTGTGGAGATTCTACTGTAATTCCATGGTACAGAGAAGCCTTTGTCAACCAGAAATCTGAGCATAATATTGCGATCAGATGTCTTTTTTTTTTTTTTTAAGCCATGGAGCAATGTGTATATTTAGACTTTTCCTAACCCCTTAAAATCTTTACAGTTGAAAAGGTTATCTTTTAGTGGCTACTTGAAATAAAAATAAATTTTCTTAGTGGTATAAGTAATTTCAGGGGCCTAGAATATTTTCCAATTGAGACATGTACTTGAACATTTTTTATGCTTTTGGTTTATCTGTATCAAAAGTCTTACCAAATTATGTCTACGCTTCCAAGAATTGTTATTAATCATAAATGCTGCCTCATAACCTGAAAAAATAGATTGCTCAAGGAACACCAACACATTATTAGCACATTATTATAATTTTGCATTTAGTTTCATTTATAAATACCATGTAAATACCACTGGTTTCAGGTATCATGTTAAATCATTAAACTAATTTGTAAATATTGATTTAAAAAACTAAGTATTTAATAAAACCAACAAAAGAGGTTTTTTTCTTCAGGTAATATGCCCAATTATTTTTTTAATAATCAACACCTAGAAGTTGATATTCACATAGTTCTTGTAAAAGAAAAAACCAGAATCTGCCACAATATAAAGACAAACACTTGCAAATAACACGGGTCTCAGTTATACTTTTAAGAAACCATACAATCTGTGACACATTTCATGAAGTTGTTTATTCTTGATAAAACCTGGAGTCAAGTAATCCTGGTTATTCTGGAAAAAGCACCTTGTTTGCAGGGATCCTGTTTAATCATCCTTTTCTACAATCACCTCTCCATGAAGCACCTTTCTTCTTTGACGTAACATATGAAAATAGAGTTGTGGAAACACTTAATTGAAAAAAAAGAAAACAAAGGAAGATAAGCTATTACTTTCAAATTATGCATACTTGTAACTTGTTAAGTGTGGCAAACTTTGAGAATAAGTATGTTATATACCACTGCTACTTCCTGATATTTACTGAGCTCAGGTTAAGAGTACTAATGAGGGGGTGGTGCCTGTGGCTCAGTAGGTAGGGCACCAGCCCCATTTACTGAGGGTGGCGGGTTAGAACCCGGCCCCAGCCAGCTGAAACAGCAATGACAACTGCCGCAACAACAACAAAATAGCTGGGCATTGTGGCGGGCACCTGTAGTCACAGCTACTTGAGAGGCTGAGGCAAGAGAATCGCCTAAGCCCATGAGCTGGAGGTTGCTGTGAGCTGTGATGCCACAGCAATCTACCGAGGGTGATAAAGTGAGACTCTGTCTCAAAAAAAAAAAAAAAAGAGTACTAATGAGGGTCTACCTACCACATGTGTAGTAGATATTTTAATGCCATAAACTGTTTGGGGTTTTGTTTTTGTTTTCATACGTTTTTAGCAAACTCAATACCTCGATATAAATATCTTCACAATAACCTGGACAGCCATGTTTGGATTTAGGATTCTGGCACGAGGTAAGCTGGGCTGCCCGGCCTCCTCTCCGTCCTACTGGCTGTACTCTGAACCACCAGGGGTCTTACACCTGTGTGTGTGTGTGTGTGTGTACATTCCAATGTGTCCTGCTAAACTTCATCCATAGACTTCGCAAACTGCTGCCCCCTGGCTATCCTATGATCTCAGGAACCAATGTAATGGAACGTGTCAGCCCTTGGGGCAATGGAGCAAATAAGAGGCCCATGGCAGTGTTGGTGCATGTTCAGCACCACAGTCCTGGGTTTTAGAATATGACCTAGAAGGGGCAGGGTGCTGTGTAGAGTGGCGACCAATGAAGGGCCAGAGCAAGGTCCTCAAACATGGCCCAGAGCAGAAGCTACTCTTGTCTGGATATAAGGATAGCCTGTTATCCATAAACAAGTAAATACAGTAGAACCTCTGTAGGTTGACCACCCAAGGGACTGTAACAAGCTAGTCAACATACACAAGTGGTCGACACAAGGAACTGGGTCTTCTGATATGTACATGTAGTGCATATCCAGTCTATGGAAATTAGGTCAATTTGGAGGTGGCCAGCTATGGAGTCTACTGTATACACACACGAGGTCAGTTGGACCAATGGTCACCTGTCCAGTCAAATTTAGAGAATATTTTGGGCCAGTCTGAACCAATGCTTTAAATCACAGTATAAAGGTTGGTGGCTAAACAAATTAACCTCAGCTCTAAACAATATAAATGTAAAAGTACTTCTGAAAACAATGATCCAAATAAATAAACCAATGAAGGCAAACTTGAAACAAACTTTTGATAAAAATCTGTAGAATTTAGCTCAAATAGAGCAAAAATAAAAGGAATATAACAGTTTTTATTTTTATTTTTTAATTTAGAGACTTCCTATCTTAACAAACATAACCATTGCATTACACCCTTAGGCTTAAATTTATTCAGGTCATATATGCTTAAAATTAACTGACCAGTTATTGTAAACACTCCTATAAAATGCTGAGTAGGTTAGTAGAAGGAAGGGGTTTGAGTTCAAATCCTGGCTTTATTTACCAGGGAGGTGACTTTTAAGCAGCTTACTCACCTCTTTCATCTGTAATATAAATGGGAAATGTAATTCTATTTCCTTTGAGTATTAAAATAAGTACTTAAAGAAGTACTTCTAGTAGTTTTAATCAGCAAAGGATTTAATAAGCAATGGTAGTACTCCATGCACTAATATCAGTAATGGAATGGGAACTGGGCCTCCCCCCCACTGGCTGTCTGATCCTCAGCAAGAGGCCTCTCAGTAGCAGGCAGCATGGGGAACTGGGAAGCTCCCACTGGCACAGGCCAGAATCTGTTTGTTACGACACCTGGGAAGCATACAGTCAAGAGTTGGTGACTTAAAGCTTTAAACCGCAATCCCTCAGTTTCTGTGGGAGATGTCTCAGCACTCAGGAGGAAGAGAACCCCATGCCTAAACCTATAACCATGAGACACACACCTACTTGGCGTCTGGCTCTGCTCAAGGGAAGTTCTCACTAACTCAGTGATTTTCAAGGGCACGCCACAGCACACTGTGCCATGAAAGGATCTTAGGTGTGCCATGACAATTTTAAAAATTAACTCAATTATTTTTGCAAGGGAGTTCAAAGCACAGTCGTTTTTTTAAATCAACATAATGTAAGTGCGCCGTGGAAGTTTAACTATAGGTTCAAGTGTGCCTAACTATAGGTTCAAGTGTGCCGTGAGCTAAAAAAAGTCGAAAGACACTGCATTAACTAGACGTTGGGGTAAGCGAGGGGTGTGAATAAACGGTGTATGTGTCCCTCCTTAGAGCTCCTGAACCGGCTCGGTGGGAAATCAGGTAGAAGATGAATGGGGAGACACATCTCCGACCCTACGCCCGCTCTGATTTGGGGAAAGCTTCATATTTGGAGACCTCAAGGAGCCGGCCATGTTCTATGCTCATCCCCTTCAGGTGAAAGAGCTCATATTATGTCAATATAGATTTCAGAGGCTACAAACTTTTCTCATTTCCTTTCTACTCCCCCACTCACATCAGTCCATCGCTAACTTTATTGAGGACAAACTACAACCTTGCCCTTCCCTCACCTTTCCTTAAGTGACTGTAAATATTTGACCTAAAAATATGTCTCTCTGAATATTTAAATGAAGTGAGTAAAGTCTCACCAATTCATTGCAGCTGTTGAAAAGAGGATAAGAAATTAGTGAAGAGGCTAAGTTATTCAAAATATTTTTAGAAGAGCAGCTTTCTTATTTTCAAGTACATAGAGTAACACAACTAAGAATAAACAGTATTCTAAGATGATTTTCCCAAGTATACACTTAATGAATAGATAGAAATAATCTGGTATGTTCTTGGAGAAGATGTTTACACTGATACATAATTCTAAATGCTTATAAATAGTGTACTGCTGGATATTTAAAAATGATTTTTTTAAAACATAGAGCCTGCTAAGCTTATTTTCAAATGATTTTGAGAAAGCAATCATTTCTGTATTAATTTACTTACCTTTTTTCCTCATAGTTAGTAAAAGGCCTTGTGACTCCATCTTCAATTATTGCAAATTATGAATAAATGTGGAATTGAAGTTTTAATGTATGTATAAGCAATAATTTCTAATTATTTCTTCTTGCTTATTAAGCTAGTTTATTAAGGTATTTTTCCAAAAACTTCCGTGTCATATGCTTAATCCAAATAGTAACAAATATGTACTTACATGGTACATAAGAGGCCATGGTTATAAGGAGAAAATAATAGTAGTCGAAAGAGACATTGTACTTGTTAGGAAGTCTTAGTGAGAACATTCCTGTCTTCCTCACGTAAGGCAAAGCAGCATATATTGTAAGAAGTTCACCAGCAACTCCGACGGGGTATAAGATGATAAAAAAATTATATCTGGAGAAATAAAAAACCTCAGAGAATTATTTTTCTAGAATTACTGAGTTTTATAGTACAGTTCTTTTGCTAGTACTGTATTGAAACTTATTCTTTTCTTTACATGCTTACAATGACTTCACAGAAGTTCATTTTCCTACTTTAATCATTTGCTTATTAACTATCATCCTATTTTCTAACACAGTTTCTTTTTTAAATGGCAAGATTTTCTAAATAAAAAGTCAGCTTACTTTACAGTACTTAAGTATTTTTACACACAAAAAAGTGTACATGCAGTTTTTAAAAGATTATTGTGAAGATACTTCTTGGGTGCATGGTGTCAAGACTCCTGTTGTTAGTGATTTACTGATCAAAGGCTGTTCTTAAAAAGACCGGTTATGATCCTAATTTTGTATCTAAACTTTGAAATTACCAAAGTAGTTCTTTTTAAGAGGCTTTTGACAAACTCTCTGTGGTTACTAATTAAAAGTAATGACTATCGTAGAAAACTACTAACACTACCTAAAGCATCATGACGAATGAGTATGTTGTCTAAAATGACTCCCAAAACAGTAAGACGAGTTACTACCAGAATTCCCACATTCGGCTTAAAATAGAGCTGACAAAGTTCTATCCAAAATCTAAAATCACCATGTGCTCATTTGGATCATGGCCAGGTCTCTAAGATACAGTGGGCCAGGAGATACTTGTGGCTCCAGTTAAGGAAACATCCTGTGTTCCACTGGTTTCCACCAAGAAGGGTCTGAAGGACCCAAGACAAGGACATTTTTCCATTAAAGAAGAAAAACATTTTTCTCCAACTTAGTCACTATGTTAAGTTCCTAGAGAAAAGTCAAATTTTTGATGGAAAAAGAAATCAGACGAATCTGTAGTTTATTTTGTCATTTTGTTGTCATTAAGAAATATCTGCAAAGAAAAGTCAAATTTGTCAGTATTGAAGAAGTTTAGAGACAACTTAAAAATCAGCTTATTCCTCTATGCTGAGGATAATGGGGAGGAGGGCAAGATTATTTGCCAAAATAGATTAACTGTCAAAGAATGAAGTCTGATTCCCTTTCTGTGCCTGTTTATCCCTTCTTTGCCTTGGATATATCCCTTGCTTTCTTACCAGTCTTCTGTAATTATCAGTGGATCATTTAAATCAATCTTCCCCTACATCTCAATTTTAAAATCACACAAGTGGACATTTTATAGTCCCTTCTCAAATAAAATTTCCAAACTGATTTAAGCTTTTTCTTTTTCTTACTTTATGTGGCTCTCAAAGGATTTTTTTGGTGGCATTGATCTTCAAACGAAAAAAAAAAATCATCCCTAGAATTAACTACGATAGTTTAAAGCCTTAAAGATAGTGAAAATTTCTAATGAAATGGAAGCAAATTACATAATTTGCCTTGACTTGCACTTTTAAAGAGCCTGCACGTTACCCTCTAAGTTCTGAGGGTAGCATGGGAGATCTCTTGACTTATTTTACTTTTTTAGAGATGAGGTCTAGCTCTATGGCACTGATGGGAGCACAGTGGTACAATTACAGCTCACTGTGGCCTTGAACTCCTAGCCTCAAGTGACATGCCTCGGATGGGGTTGTAGGCATGCCACCATGCTTCCGGCCCCTACAGGAGATTTATCTGGTTTTAGATTACATTCAGAAAAAAACATAATGCTTCCTTGAAGATTCCAATTGTTGCCTAAAATTATTTTGAAAGGAATGCATTTCTTATATTAAAATGGAATTCAAAATGAAAACATAACTCAACGTACAATTATCTATTCTATGGACTTTTTCAAGAAGACTCTTAATGCACAAGTAGAATCAAAGTATATTTAAATCGTGACAGCACACCAAGCTTGTCATACATAAGAGGCCATTTCTAAAGTGAAGTTTTATTTGAGAAAAATAGCTTCAACATTCGAACATAAATATAAATGTTATTTTTTTAACTGAATGCAGCTGGCAAATATATTTAGATGGCTGGGATTTTTAAAGATCTTTTTGACATGAAACTTATTCAGGATCATGATTAACAGACATGATGTATTTGGCTAACACACGCATTTCAAAATGGAAAAGACTTTATAATACTTTGCTTAACACGAAGGCAATTGACAGTCATTCCTCAATAGAAAATTTTAAACATGAAATGGCAGAGTTTTCCAGAAAGTTAAGACATGCAAATGCATTCGGAAAGGCAGACGAAGCAATAGAAACCAATGTGTCTGATCTAAGTGAAATGTGCAAGGTGCATCTGTTATCTTCCTCAAACGAATTTTGTAAATATGGCACATAACGAGACTGTATCATGAATTAGGATTTTGAAAGACACCAGAGGTCCAGAAGACGGCCATGCAACAAAGTATCGATAGGCATTCCAGGATTAGAATCCAGCTACATTCAAACCATCATCTTTTTAAGGTCCCATCACTCAAAGTGAGCATGTTTTCATGTACAATATGAATAAAACCAATGAAACACATATAGATGGTAGTGTGACTGCCTTATGACAGATAATTACTTAATTTCAAATTACAATTTTAAAGCATTTTATTATATGCAAAATAGTCAGCCACACATGTCTAAAAAGGAGCTAGAGAATGTAAAAGAAAAAAGTCTGAAAGAACGCATAATTAACAGCGATTCTTTGAGAGGCTGACATGGGAGAAGCCCTTGAGCTCCGTAGTTCAAGGTCACCCTGAGCAAGAGCGAGACCTCCTCTCTACCAAAAATAGAAAAATTAGCTGGGCATGCTGGTGCACAGCTATAGTCCCAGCTACTCAAGAGGCTAAGGCAGGAGGATCACTTGAGCCCAACAGTTTGAGGCTGCAGTGAACTTATTGATACCACTGCATTCAAGCCCAAGTTACAGCATTACAGTCTCAAAAAAAAAAAAAAGTGATTATCCTCATGTTAGATGAAATGTAAGGAATGTAAAAGATTTTTCTTTTATGTATATATCCTAAATTATATTTGAACATGTACATTACATGAGTTATTAACAAAATAAGTAATAACCTAAGAAAAGTGTTAGGTTTTTTTTAATAAATGGGGATCAGAAACAAGTCTGAAATTAGCTAACGATTATCTGAAACAAAAGGTATAAACATAAATATCAGAGTTTTTAAAAATAACAGAAATATAGATATGGCATTGTTAATAATATTACGTATAATATTAAAAGACTGGAAATGGTCTAAATTCCAGAAATACCGAGTAGTTCCAACCACTGTGGAGTATTGAGCAGTATTAAATAGATGGACTAAAATGGACAAGTATGGATTTAAAAAATAATTTCAAGATAAAATACAGGGTGTCCATAAAGTTCATGTGCAATTTAAACAGACAACTATTTTATCTGCATAAACAAAAAGCAAGTATAATAACATTTTACTTACGTTAAAAAATTCATATCTGTGCTTTTGCATTTTCAGTAATACAAAAAAAAAGTCTGGATGGGTACACGCTGAACTCTGAGACAAGAAAGTAGGTTGGATAAGGAGTATAAACAGGAGCTTTCTGTTTATTCCACATGCTCCTGTATCGTTTAAACTTTTTACAATGCCCCAGCTATTTGGGAGGCGGAGGCAAGAGAACTGCTTGAGCCCAAGAGTTAGAGGTTGCTGTGAGCTGTGACACCACGGCACTCTACCAAGGGTGACAAAGTGAGATTCTGTCTCAGAAAAATAAATAAATAAATAAATAAATTTTTAAAAATGAAAATATATTACCCAAGTAGTTCAATAAAAACTTGTAAGAAGGAAAATACTTTTTAACCCTTGACCCCGGGATATACATCTCACCCTTCATCACCACCTAACGTATCATACGCCTGTAATTTTTAAAATTTTTTTGTCTTCGTTTTGAGAGGACAGAGCCTTGCTTCTCAGGTGTGCAGGAGGCACACACCATCGGTCATGGTTATTTTGTTATTGCTCCCATCAATACAGTCTAGAGAACAGACTGAAAAAAATCTATACTGGTTTATGACGTGTTCTCTGCAGAGCAGTTCTGCTTTTATAAAAAGTATGTAAAATATCACTTGCCCCAAGAATTTAAACAGACATCTTTGGCTTTTAAAACTGCTGCTTTGGGATAGATGTATTTGGAGCCCTTGAAATATAAATTCTCTTTACATCCAAATGATAAAATTTGAAGTAAGTGTAGCTTTTTAAAATGTCTCTATTAAAGCAAAAAAAAAAAAAAGACATTGTAGATGTGAGATAATCTACCAGCTTGAATATTAAAATAATTTTGATCAGTTACCCATTTTGGCACAGATTATTTAATATAATAAAAAAATGTATTTACTGTGCTTTCAAAGAAAAATGAATGACCGAGTTGGAGTATACTCCTATAATTGTCGTGCACCGATTTTACTCAAAATACGTATTAACGTGATTCATCTTTGGATCATGACTCTGAACTTTGGTACGTTCTAATGCTGTTAATATCTAGAACAACAGCATTCTGCACCATTAGGCTAAAACGGAAATCTTGGTCCTTGGTGTTAGCTCAGCACACACAGGCGCATGCACAGGACAGTGAGAAACTGAACTGCTAGACATCGATCGCCACCTGGCCCATTTAATGAAGTACGGCAAGTGGTCAAGGAGACTGAATGTGTAGAAGGAATAGCGAGTGATCTCTGTCACAGTCCACGCCACCAGAAAAAGCACCACACTCTCCTCATTCTGGATCTGCAGAATCACAGAGAAACCCACAGTGTCGTTCAAACGCAAACTTATTTCCCAAATGAAGACATTTATTCTAATGATTTGTTGGCTGTCATCCTGATGGAATGTTAGGGTGAGTCACTATTGGGTCATTCATTATAAACATGGAACCTAAATATGTCCTCTGTGCAGGAAGGGTCACATGTGTACTGATATTTTTTTCTTTCTTTTTTTTTTCTGAGATGGAGTCTCACTATTGCCTTTGGTAGAGTGCAGTGGCCTCACAGCTTAGAGCAACCTCAAACTCTTGTGCTTAAGAGATTCTCTTGCCTCAGCCTCCCAAGTAGCTGGGACTTAACAGGCGCCCAACACAACGCCCAGCTATTTTTTTGTTGTAGTTGTCACTGTTGGTTGGAGGCCCAGCTGGGTTTGAACGCACCAGCCCCGGTGTACGTGGCCAGCGTCCTAGCCACTGAGTTACAGGTGCCGAGCCCTGATACTTCTTTCTCAACCTTCGCTCTAGCCAAGAATTGCTCCATCTCAGGACAACAACACCCCTTGGAAACCAGAATGGGAACCATTCGACCCTCCTACTTTCTGTTAATCATTTTATCATACCCAATCTGCTATACGAACAACTTTTGAATCCGCCCTCTCAGTTTTGGCCCCATTTCCACTATTTTAGTTCAAGATCTTATCATCATCTCTGGCCTAACAGTCCTACATAGCCTGTCCTCTCTTTCATTTCCTCATGGGTGCATGTTTTCTCTTAAAAAGAAAACAAAGAAGGGTGGCTCCTTATGCCAGAGATGGAGGATTCAAACCCAGACCCAGCCAAAAACTGCAAAAAATAAATAAATAAATAAATAAAACAAAGAAGACGACAAACAAATTGGAGCCAGGGGCAGTGGCTCACACCTGTAACCCTAGCTCTCTGGGAAGCCAAGGAAGGAAGATCTCTTGAGCTCAGGAGTTCCAGACCAGTCTGAGCAAGAGCGAGACTCCATCTCTACTAAAACCAGAAAAATTAGCCGATTGTTGTGGCAGGTACTTTTAGTTTCAGCTACTCAGGAGGCTGAGGCAGGAGGATCACTTGAACCTAAGAGTTTGAGGTTTCTGTGAGCTAGTCTGATGCCACAGCACTCTAACCTGGGCAACAGAGTGAGACTGTATAACAAAAAAATAGAATCAGCTAAGTCATATACTTTGGAAGTTTCTGTGGGACCCCACTGCTCAACAGAATAGAAAAATAAGTTCTTATAATACTTGAGCATGACAGTTAAGGTACTTTACAATCCGAGCTCAGAAATCTCTTCAACTTCATCTGCAGTCACTCAAGCCTCCTACATACTTTCCTCTGAAATGACATTAAACTTCGTTATTTTCAGAATATGCTCTGAACCATCGAGTCTTTATACGTGCTGTCTAACTGCTTCCCATAGAAAACCTTTCTCATCGTTTAAGATTCAGCTAAGGTATCATGCCCTCTAGAAAACTTTTCCCAAAGTTGAATTATAACACTTGCCAATTTGTATTAAAATTTGTCTGGTTAACTCCAGTTTCAACTCTACATCCCTTCCTAACAGAAGCCTTTCTTCATTCCCCAGATCAGACTAAGTTCCTGGGTAGACTGAGATGCACCCTGGGCTCTTGTTTCAAAGTTCTTAACACTAATACAATTGAGACTTTGGGGTAATTATTGTTTAGCCTGTCTCTCAGTTATAAGCTCCACAAGGTGAGGCACGTGTTTACTTTATTAACAGACATATCCCCGGCACACTGTCAGGCACGGAACAGGTGTACAGTCAGCAACTGGTCAAGAGTCAACGCTTGTATGCCCGTCTCTGACTTCCCAACAGCCTTATTCATTTTTATAAATACACAGATTAGCACAGCACCAGGTATACAGAATGCACTCCATAAAGGTTAACGAATTAAAGGTGGTGAGCAGGTGCCAGTGGGAAAGTACTATTGTACAACAATAGTCACAGGAAGGCAGAGATCCAGTGGACCAAAGGAGTGACGGCTCGTGATAGGTCTTTTCCTTTCTCTTTGGAACTCGCCACTCTCCAGCTTCCCTTTACTTCTTCTCTCTAGCTAATGTTGCCTTTTTTTCCTATTATTCTTCAGACTTTCTGTGGTCCTAGCGCAGCCATTATTAGGTTGATCCCCTGCCTGGGACAGTCTCTCTCTCATTCTGTTAATGTTGTCCTCCTGCTTTTAAACTAATGGGAAACTTTAATTGATAAAAAATTTGGTTCTCCAATCGCATGTGTTCGTTGCTATCTGCGTGGCAGTCACTGGTTACAGGGGACGTGGATGGAGCAGGTGGACTGAAAGATACTACTTAAGAGGCTTAAGTGTAGAGAGGGCAATGGCAGGAGGTCAGCGATCTGTCTCCATGCAGACAGGAGGCCAGTGAGGTTAGAGGACAGGTTAGGTCTCAGTCCCCAAGCAGAGAGGAGACATGGAAGGAGTGCAGAGATCTGTCCTCAAGTAGACAGAGGACTCTGAAGGCTGTCAAGAAGATCAGAAAGGTTGACCTAGGAAACGTTTCCATCATGGGCTTAAGAAGCCCAGAATCGGCTCAGCGCCTGTGGCTCAACAGGCTAAGGCGCCAGCCCCATACACCTGAGCTGGCGGGTTCAAATCCAGCCCGGGCCCGCCAAACAACAATGACGGCTGCAACCAAAAAATGGCTGGGTGTTGTGGCGGGCGCCTGTAGTCCCAGCTACTTGGGAGGCGGAGGCAAGAGATTCGCTTGAGCCCAGGAATTGTAGGTTGCTGTGAGCTGTGATGCCACAGCACTCTACCCAGGGTGACAGCTTGAGGCTCTGTCTCAAAAAAAAAAAAAAAATAGCCACTTCTATCATGTTCTAGTACTGAACAACTCATTAAGTTGGTTCTCAACCGTCCTAATGCCATGGCCCTTTAATATAGTTCCTGTGGGTTGTGACCCACAGGTTGAGAACTGCTGTTCTATTATGATTCCATAGGGCAGATGAGGAAACTGGCACAGAGAGGTGAAGGCACTTGGCCAAGGATACACAGCCAAGACTTAAACCCAAACAGCCTGAACCCGGAGTCACTATTCCTAAGCACCAATTCAGGGTGAAGGAAAAGAGGGAAGACAGAGGAAGGGAAAGGAGGACAGAGGGAGAAGAGGGAGAAGAAAAAGAGATGAAAGGAAGGACAGAGAAAGAATTAAGGACAGTTTACTAAATGCTTCCTGTGTTCTGGCCACCAGGAAGTGGTGGCCTGTGTGCTGCTTCACACAAATCGCCTCATTTAAGAAAAAGAGAAAAGGGAGATAGACACTAAGAGAAAGACTCGAAGAGAGGCAGAGAGAATCAAAGATAAAAGGACCCATGGAAAATTCAGAGATAGGCAGACACAGGAAGAGAGAGAAAGAGACTGTGCGTGCTTGACAGTGGGCCTGGGGAGGGTGGAAGGGGAAACAGCATGGGACCTTGGGCAGGAGGGAAGAGAGGGGCTGGAGGGCAGCTGGGTCTCTGCCCACCTCTCGTCACAGTAGGTGAATTTCATGTCCAGGCTGTGGCGGCTGAGGAAGGCCCCCTGGCCCAGTGGGGGCTCCAGGCTGCCCGGGTGGGGGATGGCTTCACAGATGAGCACCAGGCATTGCAAGGGAGGCTCTGAGTTGGGGCTCCCAGCTGGGGAGGTCTTCATGGGGGGCCTGTAGACTCTCATATGCCCAGAGCAGTGTAGCACCTGGGGGCCAGGAGGGGCAAGATGGGGATGTATCTGGTTCTGGGCTACCCATGGGGCTGGAAGGCAAGGGGAGCAGAGAAGAAATCCTTGAGGACTCCAGAGACTCAGCTCAGAGAGCTTAGGACTCCAGACTCCAACCACAGGGAGACTCCAGGCTCAAGGGGGTGAGGAGCCCCAGCTCCAGCCCTGCAGAGATCCATCTTAAGAAGACTTGCAAGGAACCCAGTTCCCAGATCCACAGATGCCCAGCCATCCTAGATGCCCTCAGGACCCACCAAACCCAGCCTGAGAGAGCCAAGCAGTATCCCCAGCCCAGGAGACCCCTAGACTCCAACCCCTTCAAGATTTTCAGGGGCTCAGGCCTGGGCTCAGCAGGCCCTGTGCACCCTCTGGGCCAGGCCCTGCCCACCTTCCAGGTGGCTGCCTTGAGGTTGAGGGTGCGCCCGCGGCCGGTGAGGGTGCTCTTCATGCGCAAGGAGAAGCACCGCTCGGTGGGAGCCTCTGGCTTCTTCTTGGACAGGCCTGGGGAGGGCCAGGGGTTTGGAGCAGGTCACCAGGTGGCTGCAGACAGGGCCCAGTTCTCTCCAGCACCCTGAAGAGCCACCCCTGCTTTATCCCCCAAATTGGGACTCAGAACCAAAGAGGGTCCTCCAGGGGTACAGTGTGTCCCCATAGACCTGCAGGACAGGGCTGTATCCCCTGAGTCCCCAGAACAGGGCTATGTCCTCTCAGAATCTGAGGCAGGGCTGTGTCCCCTAAGTCCCCAGGGGACTTTATTTCTCCTCTTTCTGCTCCCCTTACCCTGGTGTTCCAGAGAAAGAAGGGATATGCTGAGGGAGGGGTGGAGCCTCAGTTTCCTCCTCTGTAAAATGGAGAGAGGCCTCCAAGGAACTCACTCTGCTGGGGGGTCAGGGCGTCCTGAAGCTCCTCTTGGTCACAGGGATGGATGAAATCAAAGATACTGTGTCCAATAAGTTCCAGCTGCCAGGAGACCCAGGCAGAACTGGTGAATTGGACCTTTGACCCATCTCCTCCCTACAACCCTCATCCCCTTGCCTGGATTACTTCACCGGTCTCCCCATGTGTTCATTCATTCATTCATTCACTAAGTAACCACTTATTCAATACCTACCATCTGCCAGGCTATCTTCTAAATGGTGTGGACACATCAGTGACCACATATGTAAAGCCCTGCCTGGCAAAGCTTACTGGCTAGTGGGTGGAGACTGAGAGTAAACAAAAGAACATATATTAACAAAATAATAAGTAACATGAAGAAAACAAAAGTAGGGCAAGGTGATTCAATGATAGGATGCTACTTTAGAAAGACAGTTTCTTTGAGGAGGTGACATTTTAAAAAAATTGTTGAACAAAGCAAGGTGGCCCTTATGGCATTCAAAGAGGAAGGACTAGCCAGCCCTGAGATGAGATCCCATTCAAATCATGCCTCTTTGGCAAGCCAAAACCACAACTGCTCATCTCAACTTAGGAAATGAGGCTGGTGCTGGGTAGAAGGGAGACAGACTTATATTGGCTCACAATGTGTGTAGTGCTGGTGACAATGAATGGGGGGAAGAGAGAGATCTTGCTCTTCTGACAGCACCTCTTTAGCTAGATTCACACCCTGCCTTGCCACTTCCTAGCTTTGGGACCTTAGGACATTCATCTCTCTGAATCCAAAAGCTCACACCAACAGAGAAATTGATACCAGAGGTGAGGCAGGGAAAAGGAACAGATGCCAACTATGGCGCCTATTTATGTGAAATAGAAAAAGAATGGGAACTTTCTCCTGGAGTCTGCTGTAAGGATTAATTAAAGTTCTATGTCCTAAATGTGTCTTGTTTTTTATTTTCTCATCCCATGGCATCTGTCTCTATGCCTCTTCTGCCACCTGAGACGGGCACCCATCCCTTGATCTCCCAAGCTCTGGTCTCACAGTTTCCAACTCTATCTCCAGGAGGCACCTAGAGGGATCTTTCAGAAATGCAAATTTGATTCTACCTCTCTGGCATAACCTCTCCACTGCTTAAAATCTTTCCATGGCTCTCCAGGGCCCTGGAAAGAAACTTTCTAATTTAGTCCTAAATTATCAACTCCTACTGATCTCTCTAGGTTTGTCTCTCTCAACTGCTCCCATTGCATTCTGCCACTAGCCAGGATAAACTTTATTTCCCCAAAGCGCTCTGCTTCACTCACCTGTGAGCCTTTGTCTGTTCTGTTCCCTTGGTCACGTACATATTCCTGACCTTTACCAGTCTCATCCACTCCCCATACCCACCTACCCCGCCTTTTTTTTGAGACAAGAGTCTCACTCTACCCTGGGTAGAGTGTAGTGTCATTATCAAACTCAAACTCCTGGGCTCAAGTGACTTTCCTGCCTCAGTCTCCTCAGTAGCTGGGACTACAGGCACATGCCACCATGCCTGGCTAATTTTTCTATTTTTGGTAGAGACACAGACTCACTCTTGCTCAGGCTGGTCTCTAACTCCTGAGTTTAGGCGATCCTCCCACCTCAGCCTCCCAGAGTGCTAGGATTACAGGTGTGAACCATCATACCCAGCCCCTATATCCTTTTGACTAGCTATGACCTTCAGGCTTCAGCTCAGATGTACTTTCCTAAGGGAAGCACTCAATTCCCCACTCCCCCCAAGGCTGGGTCAGGTACCCCACTCCCCTCCTTGGGCTCCCACACTGTCCCATTCCAGCACTGACCATTCCAGGTCTTCCTTTCTGATGACACACCTATCCCCCCTCTATACTTTGAATTCCATAAAGCAGGGGCACTGTCCTGGTCACCACTGTATCCCCAGCATCACCAGCTTAGGGCCAGGCACAGAGCAGACAGCTCCTCTCACCTGACTGAGGCCCAGGTGTTTACTGACATTCTCCGACAGGTAAGCCATGTCTCCCTCCATGGTGAGCACCATGACGAAGCCCTCCAAGGCCTTCAGGTAGCAGGCATCCAGTGGCTCTCCCACCTGGTTCCACTCCCCTGTGCCCGGGGAAAAGGGGCGGGTGGAGGCGTCTCTAATCAGTTGTGGGCTTATCCTGGCTACCCTCACTCTGCCTCTTTGAGATAAACTTACAGTTGCCCCCAGGTAAGGGGGGGCATATCCTAGTGACTGGGAGTCCCAAGGAAGAGAGCAGGACCACCAAGCATTGGAATTAGGAGCAGGGTCTCCCAAGGTGCAGAATTCTAAGGATATGGTCTTTCCAGGAACACAGAATGGCTACTAAGAGAATCAGCTATAGCACTAGAGGGGAGGAGAGGGGAAGAGGTGCTCTCAAGTACAGTAACGAAAAATTGGGCAGCCCAGCCTCCCTGGGGTATTTATTATAAGAGGGCAGGGTCTATCCGGAAGATCTCGTAAAGGACCAAATCCTAAGGGTTGAGCAAGGACCTGAGGGAGTTCCGGGCCTCACTTAGAGACCTAAGGAGGCGGGGCTTCCCAAAGGCTCACTCCAGGAGGCGGGGCCACACTAGCCATAGCCTCTAAGGGGGTGGGGCTCCAGCAGGTCGGGAATTCCAAGGGGGCGGAGCCTCTCCTGGGACATAGTTCCAGTGGGGTGGGGCTCTACTGGGAAAACGTCACTAGGAGGCGGTGCCTGGTCCGGATAAGACTTCCCGTTGGTGGGGCGTCTCAGAGATGTAACTGTCGGTGGGCGGGGTCTTGTCAAGACACGAATTCCCGGGTGCGGGGCTCACCAGCCGTGCAGAGGCGGTGCATGCGCAGGTAGCTGATGGTGAGGCGCATGATAGAGGCCTTGTCCAGGTGGGCGCTGACGCCGCGCGCGAAGGGCAGCGTGTGCGCCAGCTGGTACAGCACCTCGGTCTCCTGGCTGCGTCGGCTGCGGGCTGCATCCCGGGACTTTTCCTTGCGCAGCTCCGTGCTCGACCTGAGGGCAACAGCCGCATTCACCGTGGCGTCCCCGAAAAGGAAAGAGGTGAACTGCACGTGCCACATGGGGCCGGTGCTCACTGAGGGCAGGACCGCGGCTGTGCAGCCCTGTTTGTGTGGCTCCTGCGAGTTCACGACGCTTTCAGTGTCTGGGAGGGTTAAACTTTAGAGCCCCACCTAGCCCGGATTTTACCTGTTTCCCAGCCAGCCCATGCTGCCCTCCTGGCGCCTAGCTTCTCTCCGAAGTGCCTTGCTCTGTTCCTTCCCTGACTTATGTGCAGGGGACGCCTAAGTGACAGGGAGGCCTCCTGCTGGGAGGGGGCTAGCCTCGCTGGCCTGGGGCCACAGTAGGGCAGGAGCTTGGGGCAGAAGCCCGCAGCTTCCCAGGCCCCCTGCCCAGCAGCCTCCCAGAATCCCCTCTTCTGCCCTTTCCTCTCAGCTGAGCTGAGTCCTCATGATCTAAGAACATAGATCTCAAAGTCTACCCGCGACTAGGAGGGCCAGGGACCCAGCAGGGTGACACAGCAAACCAACCTGTTCTGTCCAGCCAACAGCTTACCACTCACTCCAGCCTGTAATCCACTTCAAATACCTCCTTTTTTTGTGTGGGGGTTGAAAGAACGAGTATCTATTTGTCAGAAATAACTGCTCCTTATCCAGCTTTTACTAGGCCAGACCCTGGGCCACGAGTGAACCTTTTAACCCATTTAGTGCTCCGACAGCCATAAAGGGGAGTTAATGGCATTCCCATTGAGCAGAAGAGGAAACTGAGGAAGAGAGAGGTGCAGGCTTGCTCATAAATAGTGAAGCTAGGATCTAAAAACTGGTCTCCCCAAACTCTTAGGTTTTCACTCTCTCTCTGGCCCCGGTTTATCTCCAGGTTTTGGCAACAATCGCTGTTTCTGCAACCGTCTTCCAATCAACCTCCAAGTTTGTCTGAACCCAAAGTCTCTATACTATCATTTCTGAATAAAAAGCACAGGGTGCTAGTATAGTATATGGTATAGTCTTATCTACGTTTATAATATTAGTAAAACCACCACAAGTAAGCAGCTGTCATTTGCTAACATTTATGTGTCTGACATTGTGCTACGTATTCTGCCTGTGTGTACTCATTCAATCCAAGAGGAAGGCATTTTATTTATTTTTATTTTTATTTTTTTGTAGAGACAGAGTCTCACTTTATCGCCCTCAGTAGAGTGCCGTGGCGTCACACAGCTCACAGCAACCTCCAACTCCTGGCTTTAGGCGATTCTCTTGCCTCAGCCTCCCGAGTAGCTGGGACTACAGGCGCCCACCACAACGCCCAGCTATTTTTCTGTTTTTGCAGTTCGGCCGAGGCCGGTTTCGAACCTGCCCACCCTCAGTATATGGGACCGGCGCCCTTATTGGATGAGCCACAGGTTCCGCCCAAGGAAGACATTTTAAATCACTACTTTACAAAGGGGAAATCGAGTCTCTGGAAGATGAAGTCCTTTGCCCAAAAAGTTACAAAGCCAGTAACTGGCAGAGCTGGGATTAGAATCAAGGTGGTGAGATTCCAAAATCCTCAGCCTTTTCTGTAATACCCTTCTTCAGACCCATCCCAGGGGAGCAGAAACTCTAGGAGGGCAGGCTATTCCTTCCTATAGTCAGAGGAACAAAAGCAGCTTCTAGGGTGGCATTAACTTCAGCCCCAGGTGGGAGACCCGGAGCTCCACCCCCAGGGAGAGGGGAGGAGATTTCCTATCTGGACGCAGTGTCGGGGGAAGGCCTCCGTGCAACAGGGTAGGAGGCACAGAAGGAAGCAGACTGAGGGGAGGGTTGAAGGGGTGAGAAATACCCCCATCCTCTCCCTCGTGGTTGGTGGGGGCAGAGGCCTCAGTCCTGCCTGCCCCAGAGGACATTCTGTTCCAGTCCTGTTTGTCTTCCTGCCCAGAGGGTGGAGGTGGGCGGGACTCCCTGAGCTGGGGGCCCAGACAGAGGGAACAGGGAGTGGGAACAGGCACGGCCAGGGCCCCACCTCCCAGGCAGCTGGGCTCTGTAATCCTCTCTTCATGGCAGGGCTGCTTCCTTCAGCCAGCTGAAGGCTGCAGGGGACCCTCCTTCCAGCTCCCAGTCTGTTCTCAGAATGTTCTAACATCTCTTAACGGGAAACATGGGCCTTTCCTGTTAAACAGAGTGTGGGGCTAGTGCCTCTGGTTCAGGGTTCTGGTCCATTACTTATCAGCTGTGTGACTTTGGACACATTGCACAGCCTCCCTGAGCACAGTAACAGCACCTATAACATTGGGTCATTTTGAAGTTTAAATGAGTTAATAATATATGGTCAAGGAATCTGAAAAACAGGGCCTCAGCAATGGTTAGTTAACGTTATAAAGGCTAAACTTACCATCCTCACTTTGTGCACATCAAGGATGGAAGGCTCAGGCTAAGGAGCCTCTTGGGCTCTAAAGTCGCCTGTGGGCTGTGATGGTGACCCCCTGATGTGGCATATGTGTACAATTACATGGTTAAGGCCAGACACAGCGGCTCACTCTTGTAATCCTAGCACTCTGGGAAGCTGAGGCAGGTGGATCGGTTGAGCTCAGGAGTTCGAGACCAGTCTGAGCAAGCGTGAGACCCTGTCTCAGGGGGGCATAGTGGCTGGTGGCAGTAGTCCCAGCTACTCAGGAGGCTGAGGCAAAAGGACTGCTTGAACCCAGGAGTTTTAGGTTGCTGTGAGCTAGGCAGACACCATGGCACTCTAGTCTGGGCAACTGAGTGAGACTCTGTCTTATAATTACGTGGTTTTTACACAAGCACCTTGGGAGGACTAAATAATAGTAATAGTAGTAATAGTGATATCGTTGGTGTATTGAACATTCATGGAGCTAGAGACTCCATTAAATCCTTATAACAACCCTCAGAGCAGAAGTAGATCACTCTCTTTGTATACGGGCAGAAACTGAGGTTTGGAGCAATGGCAGCCCCGCATACCCAGGGGGAATCTGTGCTCATCCGATTCTCAGTTAATCCAACCACGTACCTGCTATTACCTTCCCCATTTTCTGACGAGGAAACAGGCCCAGGGAGGCGAAGGAACATGCCTGAGGCCACACAGCTTTCAATATCAGAGGAAGGATTCGAGCCACTATCTACTTCCTCCTCCTAGAAATCTGGGTTGATCTTAGTTTACTGCTTATCTACCTACTGGGTATCCTGCCTCCCAAGTCTGTGTCCTCTCTGGTTCCTCACCTTGATCTGGGAGCGGGTAGGGAAGGGATGACCCTTGTTTTCCAGGAGGTGAAACTAAGGCTCAGAGAGGCAGCTGCTGACACGAGGCCATACAGCCAGGAGGTGGCTAAGCTGGGATTTGAACCCAGACTTTGGGGCCTGTGCTCTTGGCAGACGTGCCCACCACTCAAGGGGCCCCTGCCCTGCCCCTCCTTTGCCAGGTGGCCTCAGTCCCTTCCCCTGTCCCACCCTTGCTGCCTCCTGATCCCTGATCTCCCCAGTTGGCCCCATGCCCAGCCCTGGTCCGGCCCCTTGGCACTCTGCCCAGCTCCAGACGTGCAGCTGGAACCCTGCCACCCTTCCTCTGTGTTCCATCCCAGAACAAGGGGTGGGGCCATGGCCCAGAGGCCTAAGGGTAAGGCCTGGGAAAGGGGCTGGGGCCCAGCACCCCCTAACCCAACCAGGGGGGACAGAAGCCCACGTCTTCCTTGCCCTGAAGGACTTGCCACCTATAAGCAACAGCGTGATGAAAGTGGGGGGGCTACCCCACATTCAGGGCTGCTTCTGGGCCTCTCTCTTCAGATACTCAACTGGGTATTGGGGCTATTGCAAAAAGTGGAGGAACTAGAGGTGCGGGCTTAGGTCATACCTCGTTAAGGGCTCCTCTTGGCATTGGCCAGAGGTAGTCTGAGAGGCCAGAGGCAGGGTTTGAGTTTGAGAAGGGACTCGGGTGGGGCCAGGAGCAGTCTCTCTTCCCCCGATTCTTCTTGTGTCCAAGGACATGGTAATCCAGTGGGGTGCCTGTCCCTAAAGTTTTATATTCTCTGGGAACCCTTCTCCCGTGTTCACTTAGGGTCGTATACCCATTAGGGACTTAACAAGAACACCCCTGCTTACAGTGGGATGGCAGAAGAAGAAGGGGCAAAGAGATGTGGGGGACCCACTCACCATCACCCAGGCCCCCTCTGGCTGAAGTGCCATCCTAGGGGTGCAGGAAGAAACAGAGTGTGGCCGGATCCGAGTGCCAGTTATGAGTGGGTGGTGCGCAGCGGGGAGATGACACCACAGGAAAGGACTGGCCGTGGATGAGGAGGGGGGAGCACCCCAGCTCCTCAGGAGGGGCCCCCACCCAGCCAGGAGGGGGCGCTGGGAGGTGGGACTACGGCTGGCCCAGAAGGAGTGGGATACAGTTCCCTAGCTGGCTCAGAGCCAGGAACTGGACTAGAAGGAGGGGGGCAAAGTGGGGGGGGGCAGTAAAAACATAGGGGTGTGGAAGGATCCAATCAGACCTGCGAATCCAGGGAGGAGGGAAGGGGGTGAGGTTTACTGGATGCCTCAGATTGGACGGGGAAAAACCAACGACGTGGGTCATATTCTGGGGTCCCATGAGAACACAGCCAGATAGGACCCTCTGGCAGCGGTCCCAGAGCACAGGCTCCCTTCTGCCCTAGCAGATCTGCACCTGCTGGGAGGTGAACCCAGAAACCCACCCTTTGCCCAGGATGAGTCAGCTGAGCACTGCGCGAGGGGCTCGCATGACAAGCTCTCACATTGAGACCGGCACAGCTCCCACCAAATGGGGTCTCCCCAAAGTAAGGCTTGAATGCCCCCCATCCCTCAGGAAAAGGGACTGGGTGGGGGGGTGGAGGAGTGTGACAAAGGGCTAGACTTTGGGAAGTGGGTCAACCTTGTTACCCTTTTATTTACGGGGTGACTCTACCTTTTAAAAAGCTACAGAAAGGTCCTAGGCAGCTTCTGAAAGGGGATGCTTTACGCTCATTTCAGGGTAAATTTAAGGTTTGGGAGACTGTGTCAAGAAGGCGACACCAAAGGAATCTTTCTGCTCTTGAACTCAGGAGATGAATGCCAGTCCGAGGGACTCCTATATCTGGGAAGGCTCAATTTGGGGGCATCTCATATTTCCTAGGATCTCAAGGTTCTGGTGGCAAAGAACAACCTCAATCCTGAGGGTTTGGAGGCCAGGGGTATCAATGTGTGTTGGGAAAATACCTCCAAGAAGCCCGAGGACTACTCAAACGCAACCCTAGATCGGTAGCCCAACTCAGGCAGGGAAGTGAGCCTGGGTTAATAGGAAACCCTGAAACTACTACTGAGGAGACAAGTGGGGTAGCTGGGGACTTGGGGAAATCCTCCACCCCTAGGGTGGAGGGTGTGGCGGGTATGTGCCTTTAACTGCGCCCCCCGGGGTGTCCTTGCCTCGCTCCAGCGCACCCCTCCACCACCCAGCTCAGGGGTCTCCAGAAGGAGAGCCCCCCAATCCCTATCATTCCTGCCCCCGAACCCAAGTACCTTGCGCGCTGCAGCCCCAGCGCCATGGCTCGCGGGTCGCCGTTCCTGAGCCCTTAGAGGCCCCCAGCCCCCTCCCCTGGCCCTGCGAGCCCCCTCCTCAGCTCCGCCCTCCGCCGCCTGGTTGGCTGAGCTGCGACCGGCCCGGGGCTCTGGTTGGGCAACGGGTCTGTCACTCCCGAGAAGAAGGCGGGACCAAAAGAAAAGACTTGGAACTCCGGGAGGAATGGGGGACACCAGTAATGCACACCCCTTCCCCCAGCCGCGCCCCTTACAGCAGACTTCTCCTACGGTGTGGCACGCACCGTCCGCGGGCCGTGCCTTCTCTTGCCCAGACTCTGAAGTTCCAACACCAATACTCTCTGACCCTACCCAGTCACTCTACTCCCTACCCCAGCCCCGGCCCTCCAACCCTCACCCGCGTCTCGCCTCTCCTTTTCCTACCCCCCTTTCGGGGGCCTCCGACCTCCAATCCCATCCCTTCCAACCCCCAAGCCATGCCTCCTCGGGCGCCCAGCCGCCCCTGGTCCGCATTCACTGAGTCCCCACTTGCTGTCTCCACGCCTCAACTCCCAATCCCACCCTGGTTCCACAACGCCTCGCGCTCTGGATCCCAACGCTCCCTTCTCGGTCTCCAGCCCCTTCCTGCCGCCCCGGTCCGGATCTTTGCCGTTCCCGTCCCCCAACTCGCCCATTCGCCCGGTCTGGCACCCTCTGCACTCCAGCCCACCTCCCCCAGCCCCTTCGTCTCTCTAACTCCTTTTTCACTTTCCCACTGATGAATAAGTTTATGTCAAGAAAATCTGTTTTAATTCAGTCAGACACCTTTTAAAAAGAGCAGAGAAACGGTATCATTTTACTAGTCAAGTAAGGACGGAGAGGTACAAAGTTAATGAGGGGAGGTGATTGCAGTACACATGGATAAGGAACTCTGTGTGTGTGCAGCGCGCTTGCGCAGAGGGGGCTGCTAGTCAACAGCATATTGGACCAATATTCTGGATTCAGCCTCAGAAAGGAAGTAAGTTACTATAGGCGACGCCTACAGCAGAAGTGGCCTTGCTGATCTTTGAACTCACAGGCAAGTACAACCTCAGGGCCTTTGCACAAGCTGTTCTGTAAGCTTAGAACACTCTTCCCCCAAAATCCACACAGCTTTCTGCCTCACTCCAGTATCCCCCTGACTTTTCTTCTGGGAACCCATTTTTCTTCCCTCTCAGTCTATTTAATTTGAGTAGGACTGGCCATAGGAGTCCTGCCCTCACCAACTCAGAGGATGTACATAGGATCTGGACTTAGCCAGTTTGTTCTGTTTCTTTGGCCACAGTGATTGGTCCCACAGAGGAATGTAACCTAACTCAGCCCCATGAGAACCAACCCCAAGACATTGCTGCAACTATCAAGAAAGAGGTTTTCTATTTGTTCTGAAGCTTATAACCTGGAGCTGGAAGGACTCTCACCGCCACAAAGAGAGAGTCTTTATGAGATGAGGTTGAATATAGAGGAAAGCAGAAATGAACAATTGTGAAAGTCTTCATGCCAGCATTTGGATGCCTGGATCTAGCCATACCTGAACTCCATACAATTTTTTTTTTTTTGGAGTTCCTGGCCAGGGCTGGGTTTGAACCTGCCACCTCCAGCATATGGGGCCAGCACCCTACTCCTTTGAGCCACAGGCTCCGCCCCTCCATACAATTATATTTGAGACAAAGTATTACTTTGTCACTCTCAGTAGAGTGCCCTGTCATAGCTCACAGGATCCCCAAACTCTTGGGCTCAAGCTATCCTCTTGCCTCAGCCTCCTGAGTAGCTGGGATGACAGGCACCCACCACAATGGCCAGCTATTTTTAGAGATGGGGTCTCATTACCCCAGCTGGTCTTAAACTCCTGAGCTCAAGCAATCCACCCACGTCAGCCTCCCAGGGTGCTCAGAATACAGGTGTGAGCCACCACATTGGCCTAACTCCATCCAATTTAATCTTGGACTTTCATGAGAACCATAATGGATTTTTTGGTTGTTGCTAAAAACTGCTTTATTTACTGTTGCTTTATTAACTTTGTGCTTAGATTAGTTTAAGTGGATGTTAGATGCTTGCATCCAAAAGAATCTTGATAAACAGAGAAATTAGCTCTCAATCCTCAGTGTGGAGGCATGTGGGGTATGAGAAAAAGAGAGGCCTGAATTAGAAAAGGCAGCAGGGGAAGCAGTGTTCTTAGGTTTTCTCAGGGTTTGGGTAAAGAAATGAAGTACAAGAAGTGTTTAAGAAAGGAGGGGGTGTGATTGTTAACCAGGTAGGAGAGTTCCAGAGGGTATGTTGGAAAGATCTGAAGAGAGGACCAGGGAACACTGATGATTTCATGGAAGGAAAGTACCCATTGATAATGGGATGAGAGGGTCAGAGCAGATACAGCACCAGAGGAAAGCTGTTAAATAAGCCCTTGTTAAATAAAAATTAAAATTGGACAAAAACTTTGTGTGTGACACACCCGCGTGCACACACATATAGGCACTAGGTGTCTATGGTCTAGGTCAGCACTAAACTTCACTCAGAAGTTCCCAGCAGCTAAGGCAATATGTGTTCATTGGGAAAAGTTTCCAATTTTTGCTAAAGGATGTGTTCTTGTCTGTCTGGAGAGACAAGTTTTGTAACTGGAACTGAAGTTTAGGGGGAACTTAAGAACTTTTGTATAAAAATGCAGAGTGGTCTGACCCACCAGGGACTGTGAGGGTTATTGGTAAGGCTTCCTGAGGAAGAGACATCTGAATGAAAACTTGAGGGATGAATAAAAATCAGGCAGGCTGGGTGGCCCCTGTGGCTCATCGAGTAGGGCGCCGGCCCCATATACCGAAGGTAGCAGGTTCAAACCCAGCCTCGGCAGAACTGCAAAACAGAAAAATAGGTGGGCGTAGTGGCGGGTGCCTGTAGTCCCAGCTACTTGGGAGGCTGAGGCAAGAGAATCGCCTAAGCCCAGGAGTTGGAGGTAGCCGTGAGCTGTGTGACACCACGGCACTCTACCCAGGGCAATAGGGTGAGACTCTGTCTCTATTAAAAAAAACAAAAAACAAAAAAATGAATCTAAATTCCAAGGTACGTAAGGGGAGAAAGGATTTCACTACATATAAGACAC
>CAUYRH010052548.1:0-11611 GCA_963574655.1 Perodicticus potto | reverse complement strand
CCCTGGCACCCAGATATTGGACTTCCAGCCTCCAGACTGGAAGACAAGAAATAATTCCTGTTTTTTATAAATTACCCAGTCTTTCAATATTTTTTGGCTTGGTGCCTGTGGCTCAAGCGGCTAAGGCGCCAGCCAGGTACACCTGAGCTGGCAGGTTCGAATCCAGCCCGGGCCTGCCAAACAACAATGACGGCTGCAACCAAAAAATGGCCAGGCGTTGTGGCGGGCGCCTGTAGTCCCAGCTACGTGGAAGGTGGAGGCAGGAGACTCGCTTGAGGCCAGGAGTTGGAGGTTGCTGTGAGCTATGATGCCACGGCACTTTATCCAGGGTGACAGCTTGAGGCTCTGTCTCAAAAAGAAAAAAAAAAAGATTTTTTTATTGTCTTCTTCAATGATATGCAACAGTGTTGGTTGGTATTGTTTCTCAGGAACTTTAGAATCCAAGCTCTCATATATCTTGTATCCCGAGTAAGATGCAGTTGTCTGTCCACAGTTTTGCTTTCCATGGTTTTAGTTGCCCATGGTTGACTTCGGTCTGAAAACAAGATAAATATAAGCCTGAGCAAGAGTGAAACCCCATCTCTACAACTACAAGCCTGAGCAAGATTGAGACCCCTATTTCTAAAAATAGAAAAAAAGAAAAAACAACCAGCCAAGCATAGTGGCACATGCCTGTAGTCCTAGCTACTCAGGAGGCGGAGGCAAAAGAATGGTTTGAGCTCAGGAGTTTGAGGTTGCTGTGAGCTACCATGACACTATGGGGTGATAGAGTGACACTCTGCTTCTACCCCCAAAAAGCCATATAGGTAATTACAGCATAATAACATATTTGTGGTTAGAGATACCACATTCACATAACTTCTACTATGGTGTATCGTTATAACTATTCCCTTTTATTGTTAACTTCTTACTGCACCTCATTTATAAATTAAGTTTATCATAGGTATTTATATAATGTAGGAGAAAACAATAAACATAAGGCTTAGTACTGAAGTTTCAGTCATCTGCTGGGGAGTCTTGGAACACATCCCTCATAGGTAAGGGGCGAGCAGTGTACTACTTTCAAATGCCTAATTACTCAGTTATTTTGGGTTCTGTGTTCACAAGCACAATTTCTCACTAAAGAAGCCTGTAACCCAGGTGTCCAGAGATGACGGAATCAAGGTAGTGTCATATATGCATGGTGATAGCACACAGACTACTCATAAACTGACTCTCGGCCTAGAAAGGGAAGTCAGAAGTGATGTGGAAAACATTCTTAAAATTTCCGGGTGGCGCCTTTGGCTCAAGGAGTAGGGTGCCGGCCCCATATACTGGAGGTGGTGGGTTTTGGCCCTGCCAAAAACTAAAAAAAAAAAAATTCTTACAATTTCCTCTTGCAATACTGGTGTTCAAGTTCCACAGAAGATAAGAGTCATGATAGAAAGGTGGAAGGTGATCCCTCTGACCTGAATTCTGAGCTTGCTTCTGCCTCTAGTTATCAACATGCATTTAGAAAAATAGCCTCATTTATATGGCCTTCAGTTATCTTAGCTGCAAAGTTAGTCCTAAGAGCCTATGTGCATGCTGGATTATTTTTGTTTGTTTTTTTGTCACTTTGGTGAAGTTGGGAACTATATTTCTCAGAATCCCCTCTCCACTGTGGTTCCAGTTTAGAATTAACCCCAGGAGCACACTGCATGAGAGTTGGGAGGCAGTGAGGGAATGGCTTCTCCAAAGGTCTTTTGATGATCAGATACAGTACCATGCGGGTGCAGAGGTGCCCAGCAGTTTCCAGCTCTTCTCCAGTATCTGCTCCATGGCCAGCCCTTCCTCAGAGTCCCAGGCCAGCCACCAGATGCTAGATGGAAGACTCAGAGAAGCGCTAGCTCCACAGGGGCAACAGCCCCTTCCATGGTGCCATTTCAGGGCTCCCAAGCTGTGCTCGGCTTCCCAGAATCCTCAATCTAGTCTATTACTCTTTACCTGATTCTCTAGTACTTCTAAACTCCTGCCACCATTGTTTAAGTGGAATTCCTAGGATAAATCTGTTATCCCATTACACCACCCTGGTTCTGCTTCTCTGACTGAACTCAGCATTTTACTGGTCACCCTTTAAAGGCTTTTCAAAGTATTTGCATAATCCAGTGATTTTCAACCTGTGTGCTGCAAAAATGTTTAAAGATCATTAATTAAATTATTTTCAAAAGACATTCAAAGCATAGTAAGTATATTCTTTTTTTAACTCTTTTTTTAATCAACATATTTTTAGTATGCTATAGAGTGCGGTAAGATAGAAAAGATTGAAAAACACTGGCACAAATCTTCGCAAAAGACATTTCCTTACTAATGTTCAGTTGCTTAGTTTTGGGGAGGGAAGGTTAATTGGGGCAAAGCACTATAGATGTTCCCATCACACACATTATTTCACCCCATATGTGTGTGAAAGTCAGTGTGATTCTGGCATGTATGGACCAGTGCAGCCAGGAGCCAAGCTCTTTCTTTCCACGCATCCAACTGTTGTTATCTTAGAAGCAATTAACTCCAGAAATTCAAGGACATGTAAGATGTTTACTTTCAGGTAACAAAAGGAGAGAGATCCTTTTCTGAAAGGTTTGCTTGAATATTTATTTCCTAGTTGTGCCAGTTGCTGAAGAAACATATTTTCTGAGCTTCAGATTTTTCCTCAAATGGTTTTGCGAATATGTGTGGCACGCATACGCATTTCATTTTTTTTCTGGTGGTTTAAATGTTTAAAACTTCTGAGGAGCTGTAATGAATCTAACTCTGGTATAGATAAATGTGTGCTGCTTGTTTCATATCCTGACCACTGTTAGGCCCCTGAACCCACAGTATTGTCCCAAACACCTGATTCTGGCTGGTCTGGCTTAAGAGATGGGAGACCTGTGGAAGCTACACTTTTAGGAGCATGTCGCCCTCTCACGGTCATTCATTAGTACTACAGAAACCCAAAATGTTCTCTGGAACAGAAGAGTAGAGCAAGAATTCAATGTACTCAAATTCTGGTATGAGGACAATTGATGACCTAGTACAGTGGTTCTCAACCTTCCTAATGCCGCAGTGTACTTTTATTGTTAAAAAGGGGTCGCGACCCACAGATTGAGAACCGCTGCCCTAGGACATGGTGGGAAGTGAGGGAAAGGGAGAGTGGAGAGAGGGTAACAGGGAGGAGGGTAGAGGGTCATGGTGTGTGACACATCTTTTGGACACAATTATAAGAGGGACTTTACCCGACAGACACAATCAGTATAACTTAGTTCTCTGTACCCTCAACAATAAAAATAAAAAAAAATAAAAAAAGAAATTCTCTTCCTTTGTAAATATGGTTTATTTTTAAATTTTCTGCATTCTGACCACATCCCTTTTCCACAAGGACAACTGGTTACACAGGGGTGATTCCTAGACCACTTTGACTTTCCTCTGGTAAGCATTGCGTTGTACTGTTTTTGAAAGTCTTTCTGCATTTTCTAAGACTGAATAGGCATTCATAACCAATATATCCAAGATTCTTCTTTTCCCTAAGAAGAAAACCCTACCCCAAGCAAATGTTTTCTTTCATTTACTCATTCATTCACTCCCTCTGTTGTATTTAATACAGTGATTCTCACTTCAGCCCTAGATGCACATTCGAATTCTCTGAGCAGTTTTTAAAAATACCGATGCCTGGGCCCTACTTCCAAGCAATTCTAACATGGTCTTGACTAGGGTCTGGACACTGCTGTTTTTAACTTTCTTGAGTGACTGCAATGTGCTTCCAGGGTTGAGAACTACTAAGCTAACATTCCTGTGTGTCAGTCACCGCGGTAGTGCTGAAGAATCCATGGTAGAGGTACAACTCAGCCATACTGACCTGTTATCACCATTCATAGGCCACATATACCTCCCTCTCTGTCTAAAATGCTTCCCTTGTTCCTTGCATATGTAACTCCTCATGCTTTTAGTCTCAAATCAAATATCCCTTACTCAAAAACATTGTTGCCCTGCCTTTTTTTTTTTAATTCCCCCTCACTCCTTCCCTCTCTCTCTGCCTCTTTTTTTTTAAGACAGAGTCTCACTTTGTTACCCTTGGTAGAGTGCCATAACATCATAGCTCACATCAATCTCCAACTCTTGGACTCAAGCCATCCTCCCCACTCTTGCTCTGGCTGGTTTTGAACTCCCAAACTACAAGCAATCCACCGGATTCAGAGTACTAAGATTACAGGTGTGATCCCAGCCCATTGTTGCCCTTGTATTTAAAATAGGTCCTATATTGTTTGCTTTCATAGTATCTTTCCTCTTTCTCTTCGTAACACTTATTCCGCTTGTAATTACAGGTATCTCTCTATCCTATGCCCCATTGGAACTCTCATGAGCAGAACTCAGGACCAAACAGATTTTGGAAATAAGGAAGAAGAGGCAGATTTACCTGAATAGAATGAAGTTTAAGTTTCAGGGCCTTTGTGGTATGCTGATAATTATTCTTCAAAGATATCCACCTCCTAATCCCTAGAACCCTATGAGTGTGTCACCTTGCATAGTGAAAGGAACTTTGCAAATGTGATTAAAATTAAAGATCTGGAGATGGAGAGAGCATTTTGGATTATCCAAGTATGCCCAGTATAAGTACAAGGGTCCTTCTAAGGAGACTGGAGAGTCACAATTAGATAAAATATAAAGATGGAAGCAGAGGTCAGAGAGGAGAAAAGATGCTATCCTTCTGGATTTAATGATGTAGTAAGGGGCTAGTAACCAGAGAATGTAGGCAGGCTCTAGAAGCTGGAGAAAGCCTGGAAATAGATTCTCCAGAGAGCCACCAGAGGGAATGCAGCCCTGCCTACACTTTGATTTTAGCTCAATGAAACTAATTTTGAACTTCTGACCTCCTGAACTGTAAAATAATTAGTGTTGTTTCACATCATTAAATTTATGGTAATTTGTTACAATGACAATAGGAAACTAATATATATTCATCCCTTCCAAGACCTGGGAGGCAGTCTGGAAATGCACTCACATGGTCATGGTACAAAAGTAAAGCTTGCGAAATGAAAATACTTTAACTACAAATGGGTATAATATATGTGATTTGGTTGGCCTGACTTGACCACTACACTGTCTATGCATGAACAAAATTGCACATATACTGCATAAATTAAATTTGTACAAATAAAAAGGGAAAAAATAAAGTAACTACAATTGATTGAGGCTGCTTTGTCTTTCTACTCTGACTTCTCCTGGTTGACTAACAATGCAGTGGCTGCAACCATTTGGGGGATCTGCTAAGCAAAAAGGCAGTTGGAGGATACTTTAGTTTGCATTTAGAGAGATACATTCAGGAGGTTCATCGTCACTTCCACACAGCATTAAATTATTGCTGAAGGGTAGGAATGGCTTCCAAGAATACTCCTAGTACCCAATGTGTCAAAGTCCCCAAGTGTAGTGCCTTAAAGGAGTCATGGAATACATGCAGCATGTATGTAGTTCATGGGTAAGAAAAAGCTATCTTGGCTCGGCGCCTGTGGCTCAGCGGGCTAAGGCGCCAGCCACGTACACCTGAGCTGGCGGGTTCGAATCCAGCCCGGGCTGCCAAACAACAATGACGGCTGCAACCAAAAAATGGCCAGGCGTTGTGGTGGGCGCCTGTAGTCCTAGCTACTTGGGAGGCGGAGGCAGGAGACTCGCTTGAGCCCAGGAGTTGGAGGTTGCTGTGAGCTGTGATGCCACGGCACTCTATCCAGGGCAACAGCTTGAGGCTCTGTTTCAAAAAAAAAAAAAGAAAAAGCTATCTTAAACTGGGGTCAGTGGCACTCCCCTGTAGTTCCAGGGACTTGGGAGGCTGAGGCAGGCAGCCTCATTTGAAGCAAGCAGTGTTCACAGTCCCTACATTTTTTCAGACATGAAGAGGAAGAGAAAATTTTGAAGACAAGTAAAAATAGGCTTTCTCATGGTGTGATAAGCCAGTTAATACAGAGTGAATCATTATGCATATACTGGGAAAAGGCTTAAATTCCTCGCTGATTTGGCACAATTTACAGGTTTCAGTGAAGCTATTATAAAGGTCATACACAACCACAAAGAGGACATCAATTCAAAGAGTAATATTTATTAGTCACTGCTCAGGAAAACATGAAATGCCCCTGAGATTGTATAATTCTTGTATGAAAGAAATTTGATTGAGATTTCCTCAAATTTGGCAATAATCTTAAACATTTGCATAACATTATCAGGAACAAATTATCAGACTGAGATGGCCCTTGACAGGGTTGGGCGGGAGACATCCTAGAGAGGCTTGGGTAAGTGGTGCTAGAATTCAAAGAGGGACCGGACCCTCATTGTAGGGGGAGTTGTCTTAGCGGTAGAACTGGAGTTGGTAAATCAAAAAAAATGTTTTTCATGAAAGAATTTCCAATAAATGAACTTCCCACCACATCTTTAGTTTTGGCTATACATATGTTTCAGTAAGTCAACAAATCCTACAAAGTGGAATGTAAATATTCAAACCGTTTCGAAAAAAATACAAACTCAGGATCAAATTAGAATCAGAGCAGTCAGCCACTGGTTGCTGTTATTAATATGTCAATTTGGGTTGTGCAGCTCTACCTGGCAGCCAGCAACTATTAATTCATACCTACAGCCCCTAATAAAACTCTCTTAGCCTTTGAAGCCTCTCTTTAGCTGAGGGAGTGGGATACGTATTTAGAACAGCACGTGAAAAGTGCAAAATGCTTCTGATAGACTTTTTCTTCTCCGGAAGGAAGCCGCGATTCTGGCACTTTCTCTGGTTTAGAGCAGGTTCATCCCGAGTCCAGACTCAGAGCGGCCGAGCTGCCGTGCGGACCGCCCACCTGCAGGGGGCGCGCCGGCCGCCGCTGCACCAGGCCGCTCTGGTCCAGCGGGGGCTCCGCCTGCCTCTGTGGCTGACCCGTCCCCTCCGCCCGGCGTCGCCACCGGGAGGTGCTGCCGCGGTTGCTGCTGCTCGTCTGAGTCGCAGGTATCTGGGCCGGGCCGATGGACAACACCTGGGCGGGAGCCACTTGATGCCGCCCCTGCCGACCTTGAGTGGCGGAAGCCACCCGGGCCCGGGCGAGGGCGCCGGGGCTCACGGCACCTTTCGTGCGGCCGGAGGGAGCGGGGTGGAGGAAGCGGCCGCGGGCTGTGCAGTTCGCGCGGGCGGGGAAAGGCCTCTGGGGGTCTTGTTTGCTGTGGCTGCGCGCAGCTGCGGTTGTCTGCCGGAGGTGCCGGCCTGGACTAGCGGGCCGCGGCCGCGGTGCGCTCCCTCGAGGGTAATGCGGGGTCAGCGCGGAAGCCCGCGGCTGCGCTTCTAGGTGTTAGGCCGGGGCTAAATGTGAGCTTTCGCAGCGTTCGCGTGGAAAGTACACGGCAGATTATAAGCAGCCCGCAGTCCCAGCTTTTGAGATGCGAGCGAGCTGTCCAGAGTGACACATGGCCCCAGGGTGCCCGTGCAAAAAGACAGGATCTGCGCATCTTCTCACTCAGGGCTCAGGTAATCACAAACGTCCAGGCTTAATTGACATGCGATGCTAACAGCAGCACCATCGTCCTCTCTCCAGATTTTCCAACACTGGTCTGCCCTGAGGAAAAAAAAAAAACAAAAATATTTATTCCTTAAATGTTTCACGGTGTTCAGAATTGGCTACAGAACATAATGAGATAAAAATATACCATTGGATAGTAACACTTCTCACTCTAAAAAGTGTGATACCTAGGAGCTTATTCGTTTAAAGACCTGCAATACGTGTACCATTATTTGGGGGTTATTTTTATGTTATGGTAATAACTGTCTGCCTTCACTGCCTAGTTCATGTCAGACCTGTGCCCAGCGCTTTAAACACCTAGTGCCTTTATTTAATCCTTGCAGCAGTCCCTATGAGGCACCATTTCCATTAAGCAGGTAAGGAAACCGAGGCACAGATAGTCCTCTAAATTAACGTGTTTGAGGTCAGAAGCTAGCAAAGAGTGAACATGGTAGTGTTCCATGAGATACATGTTTATTTATTTGATTAGTAACCTGAACTGATTTTTCTCTCAGGCTTAATTTTCATGGCTATATGCAAAAATTCTATATTAACTCCTTTTTAGTTTTAAAAGCAGTTTAGTGAGAGAAGTCTTTGCTCATTAAGGATTATATTTATAATTAAGTTTGGGCTGAGGTCCTACTCCAAGTACCATTTGATGTGATGTGATATAGGCATGGGTTGGTTTGGTTGTCAACAAGCTTTATTACTTCATTATTAGTGTTTTCAGACCATTTTTAGTGAATTCACTTTGCAATATTATGTTAGTAGCACTGGAGGGAAATCAAAGACTTTCCAGTGACAGTAATTTAATATTTTATAGGATGTAGGAAAGGCATCGGAGAGTGGTTAAGGGATGAGGAATGAAGAGATTCAGGGTATGTTATTTAGAGCAAATTGTGGAGATAAAAGATTCCTATAGTACCTATCATTGTTAGAAGTGAAATTGTATTTCCCATTGTGGAAAGAGGATGGATATGTTAGAGTGTTCCAAGGCTGTAGGCCTTTTCAGGCTTTAAAAATTTGTATCTTCAGCATTTATATAGTAAATGTGTATCGAGCACCTTCCATGTTGAGGCTCTGTGCTAAGTGCTGGGGATGTAAGAGTAAACAAAATAAAGTCTTTGTCCCCATGGAGTTAACATTCCACTGGAGGAAGGTAATCTTTAAAAAATTAAAGTATTTTCAGTCAGATGGTAACAGTTACTAAGAAGGAAATTAAAGTAGAAAAGGGGGCTGGGAAGCACCTGGGAAGGAGCAAATGCAGCCTAAAGGTAAGGAGGGCCGTGCAGCTGTCTAGGAAGAACACAGCGGGCAAGTACAAAAGCCAAGAACCTACCAGTCTTGGAAGACAGAATGAGGACTGTGAGTTTGAGAGGAGAGAGGCTGACTGAGGTCAGAGAGCTAATGAGTCCTGGTAAAGACTTTGGCTTTTACTCTGAGAAGGGAGGTAGCTAGAGGGTTTTGAGCAGAGAAGTGAGGGAATCTGTTTTAAGATTTTTAAAGAACTTGGCTGCTGTGTTTGGAATGGACTGTACATGGAGACCAGTGAAGAGGTTAGTGCAGTAATCCAAGGGAGAGAGGATGGTGGCTTAGACCAGGGGGCAGAAGAGAGGCATAAGAAGCTGCCATATTGTTGGTCTTGCTGACAAGATTTGCTGATGGATTGGATATGGAGTGTGGAAGGAAGAGGGAAGCACAACCCACAGGCTTAGCCTGGGTGGAGATGGGTGGAACAGGAATCTGGAGTTTAGTTTTATCAGGTTCAAGGTGCCTGTTCAGGTGGTGTTATAGAGACTGTTCAAGGGACAGGTACAACTGGAAATCAGAATTTGGGAGTCACTAGCACAGGATAATGTTTAAAGCTAGAAGGCTATGAGGGCTAGGCTGAGAAGTGAGGATTGAACCTTGGAGCTTTCCATGTTCAGAGATTGGAGCGATTAAGAGCTAGGAAGGAGACTGACAAGGAGAAGCTTTTGAAGGTAGGAGGAAAAAGAGGTGAGAATGGAGTGCTGCAGGCCACTAAAGAGTGTGTTTCAAGGAGAAAAGAGCCAACTACCTTAAGTCATGGAGTTAGAAACATCCTACTGATGTACTACAACTTGCTCTTACGAACAAGCTATTGTAAGTAATAGGTAAATGTACCTCTTCAACTTACATACCGAGTTAACTTAAGAACAAACCTACAGAACCTGTCTCATTCACAGTGTGGGGAATGGCTATTTATCACCTCCTGCTGATAGAACAAGTCAAGTAAGAGGTTGACCAGGAGATAACCATAGGAAGGTGTTTGGGTACCTTTCAAGAGCACTTTCAAGAGAGTAGTAAGGGGGCTTGGCGCCTGTGGCTCAAGAGGCTAAGGAGCCAGCTACATACACATGAGCTGGCGGGTTCAAATCCAGCCGGGGCCGCCAAACAACAATGACGGTTGCAACCAAAAAATATCCGGGTGTTGTGGCGGGCGCCTGTAGTCACAGCTACTTGGGAGGCGGAGGCAGGAGACTCGATTGAGGCCAGGAATTGGAGGTTACTGTGAGCTGTGATGCCACAGCACTCTACCCAGGGCGACAGCTTGAGGCTCTGTCTCAAAAAGAAAAAAAAAGAGAGAGTAGTAAGGGAGAAAACCTGATTGGTGTGGTTTCAAAAGAGAGTAGGAGGAGAGGAATTGGAGACTGCAAGTATGGACAGTTCTTTGGAAGAGGCTAGCTATAAATTTTTCATGTCAATATTTGAAAGCCCTATAGTCATTTTCACAGTAAGTAATTTTTATTTCTAACCTCAACTACTTAATAACTAGATTTGTATTGTTTTATCAATGTCTGGTGGAAATAAAATAACTATACTACTGCTAACAATAATTTATAATTAACTTTCAAAACCACTGTACAATGAAATTTATTCTTTTTACATACTACATTTCCAGGCCCATAAAAATTCTTGGGTGGTGTATGTTCTTCTATCACTTTTTTTCTTACTTTAGGTTAAAAAATAACTCAGAGATGCTACAAACTGTATTTGAAAGCCAAACAGGCCCAAAAATTGAGAATCAATTTATTTTGACATATGCTGTCTCAGTAGTATGAAGAATTGATAAAAGTAAAAAAAAGTATAACATATAATTACATACAGTACATTAATACTTGATAATAAACAACTAAGTTACTGGTGTATGTTAAAAAATACGAATTGATGATGCTGGTATATATCATTTCTGTTGTAAGAATTAATACCGACAAAAGAAAACTGTCTGCTGTAACTTTAAAGACACTAAGACTGATACTTCATTGAAAGTAAATAATTATATGGGTTAAGTAAGGCTTAAATGGTTTAAATACGTAGTAACTGTATGAAAAGAGAGTGCCATGTTTATCTGAAGAAGTGAATTTAGGTGCTTGTTTCTACCTTCAGCAAGTTAATGCCCAAACCCAAATACAAAATAATCAAGCAAGGAAGGTGCTCTTGCAAGGTACCCAAAACACCTTCCTATAGTACAGTAAATGCCAGATTTACCCCATTTTGACCACAGATAATATGTGCCTTTTCCATAGCAAATATAGCTACGTATATTGGAGTGTGGAGATTTTAAATGATTAAATAAAACATTTCAAAGTTTAGGTCTAGATCTACTGATTTCTTTAACCCATTAATTTTATCTGAAAGATGATAGGTCTTTGAATCTGTGGATTGAATTCTTTTTTGTTGTTGTTTAGCTTTGTGCGTTTTGTTTTGTTCTTGTTTTGTTCCTTGGAAATTTTTCATGGGTTGGATCTACTTTCCAGTTTTCGTAGCTGTCATCTCACACATCCTTTGAAACCTTTTTTCATTTGCATAGCTTTTTAAGTTAGGCCCTTCCACCACTGATTTTCTTACTGCTTACAATTTGAATTTTTGTTGTTACTGTTTTCTTTTTTTTTCTTTTTTTCTTTTTTAGCAGTTTTTTTTTAATTTTATTGTCATTATTATTAAATCATAGCTGTGTACAATAGTGCAATCAAGGGGTACAATGTGCTGGTTTCATATACAATCTGAACTGTTTTCATCAAACTGATTAACATAGCCTTCCTGGCATTTTCTCAGTTATTATATGAAGACATTTG
>CAUYRH010052546.1:0-60400 GCA_963574655.1 Perodicticus potto | reverse complement strand
AGCCCAGGAGTTGGAGGTTGCTGTGAGCTGTGATGCCACGGCACTCTATCCAGGGTGACAGCTCGAGGCTCTGTCTCAAAAAAAAAAAAAAAAAAAAGAGCTTTATAGTTTTAGTTCTTACATTTTTGTCTTTGTTCCATTGAGTTAACTTTTGTACATGCTGTGAGGTAATGTTAACTTCATTCTTTTGCATGTGATATCCTGTTATCCCAGGATATTATTTATTGAAGAGGCTATTCATTCCCTACTCAATGGTCTTGGGCATCACTGTCAAAAATCAATTTCTGGGGCTGGAAGCAAGGGCTCATCCTTATGAGCCTAGCACCTTGGAGGCCACGGTGGGAGGATTGCCTAAAGCCAGGAGATTGAGACCAGCTTAGACAACATGGAGAAACCCCATTTCCTAAAAAAAGATATTTTAAAATTAGTTGCCCAATAGCCAGTCATTGTGGCAGGCACCTGTAGTCCCAGCTACTCGGGAGTCTGAGGCAAGAGAATCACCTAAGTCCAGGAGTTGGAGGTTGCTGTGAACTGTGTGACGCCACAGCACTCCACCAAGGGCAATAATGTGAGACTCTGTCTCTATAAAAAAAAAAAAATTATTGCCCATATATGCATGGACTTATTTCTGGACTCTTTGATTCTGTTCCACTGATCTATATCTGTATGTCTATCCTTATGCCAGCACCACACAGCCTTCATTACTACAGCTTTGTAGTAAGCTTTGAAATATGAGTGTGTTCCTGAAAAAGAACAAAGTTGGAGGCTACTGGGATTTTGGTAATGGGAGGGGTCGCCTGCAACTCCACAGAATTTTAAGATCAGTTTTTCTAATTCTGAAAAAAAGGCTCTTGGGATTTATATAGGAATTAAACTGAATGTATAAATAGTTTGAGGAGTATTGCTGTCTTAAAAGCATTAAGTGACGATGACTTCATTTTAACATCAAAATTATGAGTGCCATTATTAATCTCAATCAGGGTCAATGTTTGGCAGTTGAGGCCAGTAAATTTGCATATGTAGAGACAAAAATGACTCCATCTTGGATGTTAAGCTACCATGTTACTTCATATTAACCCCAGTCACATGAATGTCTCCTGATTTCTACTTTATTTAGTGTCCTTAATGGAAGAACACGTACTCGCTATAAATCCTGCCTTTACTATAAAGCAACCTTAATGTTATCATACAAATTATTCTTGCCTGTGCTGGACGGTTGCCTTCAATTATCTTACACAGAGCATTTATACCTTTTCCCTATGGTACCTAAACATGGGGTGAGGGGAGTAACAGGTAGAGAACTTGTGGCCACACTTGTGCCTTTATCCCAATAAAAAAAACCCTTTACGAAGAAATGGATTTGTCTGCTTTATTCTTGGCTACTTTGACATTTGCAGGCTGCTTTGAATATACGGCCCTTTCATGGAACAATGTAGAATTTCCCTTAAACTCATCTAGCAAAACAGCTTTATCACACAAAAGGTGGCAGAAGAACATTGCAAGAAATGTAGCATCACCTAGAGTTAACTTCTGAGTACCTAGACATGTTAAAAGTTATTCGTCCTCCTGATTTCAACAATTTTGGTGGTATAGGAAATAGAATTATACAATAGTAAATAAAAGGTAACATGACCAAAGAGGTGAGAAGACAATGCTTCCCTTGTTCAATCTGCCCTCTCTCCAACCCCTGTCAAGATAAATGAGAGGGACCAGGACAGATTTTGGCTTTGAGATTTATAAACAATCCACAAACCTGGGACAAAAATCTTTCAATTCTTCCTTAGAACTGTTAAAACATTAACCCAGTGGAAGATGTCATAAGTTTTTGAGAAAAAGGAAATAGTCCAAGAGGGTAAGAAGTGGTAATCATAGCATATTCGTTCAACCTGTGTTTTTTCTCCTGTGCCCTAAAATGATATACAGGGTGTCCCAAAAGTTATCTATAAAATCACCAAACCTGGCTCGGCGCCTGTGGCTCAATGGGCTAAGGCGCCAGCCACGTACACCTGAGCTGGCGGGTTCGAATCCAGCCCGGGCCCACCAAACAACGATGATGGCTGCAACCAAAAGATGGCCGGGCATTGTGGCGGGCACCTGTAGTCCCAGCTACTTGAGAGGCGGAGGCAGGAGACTCGCTTGAGCCCAGGAATTGGAGGTTGCTGTGAGCTGTGATGCCACAGCACTCTATCCAGGGTGACAGCTTAAGGCTCTGTCTCAAAAAAAATAAATAAATAAAAAATAAAAAAAATAAAATCACCAAACACAGGGAAAATGGGAAATTATAGCTAAATGTACCTTTTTCTGGGGGAGGGGCAGAGTCTTCCTCTGTTCTCTTGCCTCAGCCTCCCAAGTAGCTAGAACTACAGGTGCCTGCCACAATGCCCAGCTATTTTGTTGTTGTTATTGTTGCAGTTGTCATTGTTGTTTTAGCAGGCCCCGGCTGGGTTCCAACCCGCCAGCCCTGGTGTATGTGGCAGGTACCCTACCCACTGAGCTATAGGTGCTGCCTCGTCACCTAGCTTTTGCCTTTGTTTTCTTTTTTCCCAACACAGCTCTGTCACTTGGGCTAGAGTGCAGTGACATGCCAGCTCACTGCAACCTCAAACTCCTTGGCCCAAGTGATCTCCCTGCCTCAGCCTCCCCAGTACCAACTACAGGTTTGTGCCACCATGCTTGACCAATTTTAAAATTTTTTGTAGTAGGGCGGTGCCTGTGGCTCAAAGGAGTAGGGCACCGGCCCCATATGCCGGAGGTGGTAGGTTCAAACCCAGGCCTGGCCAAAAATTGCAAAACAAACAAAAATTTTTTGTAGTGATGGAATCTTGCCGTATTGCTCAGGCTGATCCTTCCTTCCTAGGCTGATCCTTTTTTTTTGCCAAACTAAGCTATGTAAGCTCAGACTGATCTTGACTTCTGGCCTCAAGCAATCCTCCCACCAAAGCCTCCCAAAGTGCTAGGATTATAGGCGTGAGCCTCTGTACCCAGCTAGCATCTCTTTTATATTTAACCTATAGTATCTTTTTTTTCTTAGAGACAGAGTTTCACTTTATGGCCCTTGGTAGAGTGCCATGGTGTCACACAGCTCACAGCAACCTCTAACTCCTGGGCTTAGGCGATTCTCTTGCCTCAGCTTCCCGAGTAGGCGGGACTATAGGTGCCCGCCACAATGCCGGGCTATTTTTTTGTTGCAGTTTAGCCGGGGCGGGTTCCCATCACCCTCGGTATATGGGGCTGGGGCCCTACCGACTGAGCCACAGGTGCCACCATTAACCTACAGTATCTTTTTTAACCTACAGTATTTCTTATTTGACCTACAGTATTTCTTAGTAGGTGTTGTTTAATATTAAATGCAGCAGTTCTTAATAAAGGGGTCATCAGAGTTATCTGCAAAACTTTCAAAAGACACAGGTTGGAAATCTCTCCCCCAAGATTTATTCAGTATAGGTAACATCAAAGCATTTCTAGTTTAAAACATTCTACAGTTATTATTCAGTTAAATACCTTGCATTTAAGGTAACTCTTCGCTAAACTATCTCATTTTATGTAAATAAATAATACAGCTAGATTTTATGTCGGGAGGAGATGGAAAGGGCTTTCTTCCTCTAACAAACTTAAATCCTAAATAGGCTCAGGCCCCACATTTTCAATCTGACTGGAGAAGAATAATCTCTACCTTTCCAACTGTCCTTCTCATCATGCCAGCCATGTCCAAGTGTATCAGTCATTTAAATTTTTTTCTGACATTTTGACATCTTAAAAATCTTTCTGGCAGAAGAAGACTATCTTTTCCCAGGACTAGCTAATTCTTAAAGATATTAAATAACTTATTTGGGAGCATGCCTCTCATAATAAGCCAACCACCCGCTTTATCTAACTCTCACATACCAAGCCAATATTTCTCCTGTCCTAAGTCATCCCTTTGCCCAGGTACCAGGCAACTAAGGAATACCTAAAGCTAAAGCCCACTGGAATTATTTAAATTATCCAATCCTAAAATGTTTACTCTGGCCTGATTTGTTATTCCTGTGAAAACCCCACAAAGGCTCTGGCCTAGGCTTTCTCCTTGTTTCTCCTTTCTTCTGACCAAAAGCCCATGCTTCTCTTGTGGCTCTGCTATGCTGTAGCATGCTGCCCACCCCACCTTTTGAAATATAATAAATTCTTTCAATAGTACTGGCCTCTCCATGTTGTCACTCAGTCATCTCTATAAATTAAAATCCCAAGGGATTTTAGACACGGATAGCACCACCACCACCACCCCCAATACCGCTGAGCTAACTACAGTTTATTTTTGTTTTTTTTTTTTTTTTTTGGTTGAGACAGAGCAGAGTGCAATGACATCATAGCTCACTGCAACCTCAGACTCGGGCTGTGGCCATCCCGCTGTCTCAGCCTCCTGGGATTACAGGCATTCACCAAGGCGCCTGGCTGGGTTTTTCATTTTTTTAGGAGTTTGGGTCTCACTCTCCCTCATGTGTATACTTTGCTAATCCAATTGGAAACTATATTACAAACTAACTTAGATTTCTAAAACCAGAGCAAGAAACACCTAATTCCTGATTTTCACCTAATACAGGAAAACCTCTTGAAAGTGCTATTAGCATTTGAAACAATACTCAGAACTAAGTTTTACCCAGTAATTCCACTCCTAGAGCACAAAAACTTGTACACAAGTATTCACAGTAGCATTATTTATAACAGTCAAAAAGTGGAAACATCCATGTTCATCACTTGATAAACAGATAAACAAAAGTGTATATCTGTGTATAGGACTATTATTCAGTTACTAAAAGGAATGAAGTGCTGATTTATGCTACAACATTAACCTTAAAATTATGCTACAACATTAACCTTAAAATTATGCTTAGTAAAAGCCTGACTGAAGAGAATTATTATATAATTCCATGTATATAAAATGTACAGAATAGGGAAATACATAGAAACAGAAAGCAAGTTAGTGCCTGCCAGGGGATAGGGTAAAGGGGAATGAAGAGTGACTGGTAACGAGTATAAAAGTTTCTATTTGTGGTTACAAAATGTTCTTGAATTGATAAAGATGATGGCTGCATAATCTTGTATGAGGGACACTATGAAAGTTTTGAGATACACAAAAATTAAAAAACATAATTTTGGTTACTGCATTTTCTCAAAATAATCACCATGACATTCTATGCACTTTTGCATTCTTATAAACCATTCTTTAAAACACTCCTTCCACTCATTTTCTTCAAGTGCTGTAAGCTCATTTTCGTAGGCACAAACAGCTTCTTCAGGGCTGGAGAAGCTTCTTCCCTGCATGCGATTTTTTACTGTAGGTAACAGAAAATAATCACACGGGGCCAGGTCAGGACTATAGGATGGATGAGTCATAAGTTCAACTTCTGTGGACTCCAGAAACTGAATGGTGATACTGGCTCTGTGGGCTGATAAATTATCATGGTGCAAAATGGTCCCCCGCAGTCCTGTCGTTGGCCGCCATTCTTGAAGCTTCCTGAAAACTTTTGGTAGGCATACTGTTGTGTACCACTGAGCAGTAAAAGTCCTTTGTTCCTCCAGAGGAACAGTTGCAATATGACCGCTTTCGGAGAAGAAAGTTGCCACCATTTTCCGTCCGACACTTCGGGGCCGCTTCACTTTTGTTGGTGGATTTTCATCGGGAAAAAAAATCCACACTGTTGACTGACATTTATTGTCTGGATCAAATTGGTATAGCCAGGTTTCATCACCAGTAATGATGTCAGAAATGCGTCTAGACTTGCCTCCATCGAATCTGATCAGCATTTCTTGACACCATTTAACACGGACGCGCTTTTGCTCATCTGTCAAAGTGTGAGGCACCCAACGGGATAAAACTTTCCTGACTCGAAGATAATTGTGCAGGATTTTGGACACTGCAGGTGATCCAATCTGTAGTGCCGCCTCAATATCCTTAATTGTCACTTGACTGTTCTTGCGAACCATTTTTTCCACAGCAGCAATATTTTCCTCAGTCACTGCAGTTGCTGGACGCCCACTCCTCTCCTCATCTCTCAGTGAAGTACGGCCTCTTCTAAATTCTTGAAACCACCGAAAAATTGTCGCACGGGAAGGAGTAAGGTCCCCGAAAGCTCGATGCAAACGCTCAAGGCTTTGAGTCTGGTTTAATCCACTTTTAAAATCATAGAAAATCATCGCACGAAAGTGCTCTCTCCCCAGCTCCATAGCTGACCTCCAAAGAGTGCAAAGTGGATGGAAACAAATGAAGCCCTACCAGCAACACAGACAAGTCCAGCAAGTTAAAATGTGCACAAGTGAATCAGAGAAAAAAAACTGCTGTCTACTGCACTTCTTGGAAGTGAAATAACCATAACACAGTCTGTCTCAAAACTTTTGTAGTGACCTTCCTAAATACATTAAAAACCAATGAATCATACACTTTAAAGTGTGCATTTTTGATCTGTGGATTATATCTTTACATGAACATATCATCTTCCCTCCAAACCTGTTTCTTGACACCTTTTCTGTGATCACATTCCCTAAGATGCTCAGGCCAGAAACCTGCAAATCATAACAGACAAGTAGGTCATGACGAGTCTAACACTTTAGACGTCTCCATTTTCTTCACTCCCCTTCCTGACTTGGCCACTCTCATTTCTCACCCAGATCTTTGTAGCCTCCTAATTAATGGGTCTTGTGGTCTTGCTCCCCCATCCATCTTTACACTACAATTAGCATAGCCTTTAAAAAAGAAAATCTTCGATGGTTCCCAATGACCCCAGGCTGAAGCTCAAACCCTTAACAGGATGTGTAAAGTACTTCAAATTTCATCCTGTAGTGAATCTCTCCAGCTTCACCTTCATCTCGAGCGCTTAATCTCCTCTTCATTCAGCTAACACTCCCCGATCACCAGACCTCAACTTTTTTCCCGCTACCCTCTCGGGGAATCAAACTCTCCCGGGACTGCCGGACTGGATCTGGGGTTCCTCCCAATTTCCCTCACTCCGGTAACTATCTGCTCCACAGGCAGGTGTGCTCCGAGGGGGCCGCCATTGTACCACCAAACACCTGAGTAACCGTCGTGAAACCAGATTTTATCCTAAAACTGCTGCGACGGCACTGCAAACTCACCGTAACTTGTCCTCAACAATCAACAGACTTCAGACGCGCGCGGACCGCCGCCGCCCAGCCTGTTAGGCGCAGCTTCCGCCGGGCCAGGCCTCGCCCAGTCCCGCGCTGTCAGGGAGCGCTAGTCGCCGCGCACCCGCGCCCGCAGCCGCGGAGGAAGATGGGAAAGCGAGACTCCTCTCGCAGCCAACCGGCCGCTCTGCGCGGGCGCAAACGTAGTTCTCCGAGGGTTGGGCGGTGGCGATGGGTGGCGCATGCGCAGGCGCACGGTTCTCCGTTGAGAAGCTGTCCGGACGGCGCCGGAGGTAGGAGGAGCCGGGCTTTGGGGTTGGGAGTCTGAGCCTGGAGGAGTCGGTTCTGTTACCTCGAGCGGTTCTCATTCTCCAGAGGAAGAAGAGCTTTTCTCGCCCGTCTCCCTCGCTGGCTCCTTGGCCTCCACAGGCCCGCAGCCTCGGCGGACTGCAGGACCGGCGCTTGGGTGGAGAGGGGCCGGGGCCCTCCTCGAGGGAGGACAGGAGTGGATCCGGATATCTTTGGTGGACAGAGTCTGGGGCCTGAGAGCTGTCAGAGTCCGGGCAGCCTTTTCCCAGGCGGATCCCTCAGCCTCCTTTCCAGAGGTCGTCAGGCTGGGGGGAAGCGGGAGGGTCCGCCCCACACCGATCAATTCATTCATTCCGCGCCTGCTGTGAGCCGGGCGCTGAGGTAGGTGGGATGCTGAGGAGGCCCAAGTCCCCTACCCTCAGGAAACTTGCAGTCTTGTAGGATCCGTTATGCCACTCAGCACATGTCGATTGAGCACCTGTAGGAGATGCAACTGTTTGAGACTCATGTCAACAGAAACGTAGAGACTCCACACTGTTGTGGAGGGTGGAATTTGCTCTAACTTCTCCCCACATCCAACAGAACAAAATTCATTTGGCTTAGCCTGACGTTCCAGGCTCTTGGAAACTAGTTTTTGCCTCTCCCTGCAGCCTTCTGACCTACCGCTTTCTCTTCACTATTATATCAAAAGCTTTGCATTTCATGAATTCAACAAGTAGTTGTCCAATACTTATTACAAGTCAGGCACTGGCTAAGCCGAAGAGAATACAAAGTGAAGTAGATGGGTCTGTGCCCTCCTAAAACGTTGAACTTAGTAGGGGCAGATAATAAGTTGATAAATAAAACTATAAGAGCAAATACTCTGGAACCCTGCTGCCTGGGTTGGATCCCAACCCTGCCACTTGTAAAGCTGTGAGAACTTGAAGTGGTTCCTTATTCTGCTTGTGCCTGTTTTCTTGCTATAAAGAGAGAGTGGCAATAGATTCTACCGTAAAGGATTATTTTACAAATAAAAAGAGTTAAAGATTTGAACAGCAGTTGTAACAGTGCTTGGCACACAGTAAGCATTCAATAAATAATACTGACTACATATGATTATAACGTATAACAAATGATATTGTGAAAACAGAGGGTGGTGATAGGGATTAATGGTGGTGGAGTGTCCACTTAAAGGATTGGGGAAGCTTCACTAAGGAAGTAATGTGGAAGATGAGAATGAGCCAGCCATACAAAATAGATTCTAGGTAGGGGTATCTGCCTAGCTTTCGAAAACAAAATGATTAATTAGATTATTTGGACAACATAAATTGTATCATTGTGTTTGAAATGAAGAATTTTCTGGCTCAACGGGCTAAGGCACCAGCCACGTACACCTGAGCTGGCGGGTTCGAATCCAGCCCGGGCCCTCCAAACAACAATGATGGCTGCAACCAAAAAAAATTGGTTGGGCGTTGTGGCAGGCGCCTGTGGTCCCAGCTACTTGGGAGGCGGAGGCAGGAGACTCGCTTAAGCCCAGGAATTGGAGGTTGCTGTGAGCTGTGATGCCATGGCACTCTATCCAGGGTGACAGCTTGAGGCTCTGTCTCAAAAAAAAAAAGAATTTTCTGCTGTTAGGTCATTCATATGCCAAAGTAAATCATCATTCCCAGGCAGCACTCTAGTCATCTGAGTTTGGAGAGCTCTTGTTGGGCTGATCTGTCTCTCATAATGCAGTGTTTGCTGATAAAGCCTTTAATAGATGGGGATCTTGGGCCAGTTAGGTGATAGTTTTTCTAGATTTGGGATTCCTCCTGTTTCTGTGGTGACTGCCATCCACTTGTTTTCCCCCTTCCCCAAGTTTCAGTAAAAACATTCTCCCAAAGTACACATACTTTTCTGGAAGAACACATGCTTTAAGAGGTTCCTAGATCACTCTCCTCTGTTACGTAGTAATGTCCTATAGGAAGATTAGACCGTGTTAACCAGGCTGTTCTGAGTACTTGAGAGGAGTATAGTTATTCTGAAGACTTATTCCTTACCCCACATGCCCTTGTACCTTCTGGAAGAAATGGCATAAAATAACAATGTCTATCTAATTACACTTAGATGCTTTTGGTTTTCTACAGATACCAAATTAAGTGAACCAAATGGCTTTATCACCATGGAGATCTTGGAGAATCATCTGAACACCAAGTTTATAGATAATTCTATTTGAGAGGCGTCTATTGGACAACAAAACATTCTCTTGGCTGTGAACTATAACAGAGGAAAGCTTTAAACATATTATTTAACCATAGGCCTAACTTGAACAAAGACATTTAAATTGCTATGGAGAGGAAAACAATACTTCTTGTTCAATTGTGCAAACTCTCCAAGTATCTGTCTAAATGAGAAGAGAGGAACCATACAAGGCTGTGAGTGTGAATGAGGCTTGTCTAGGCTTACACTTGGGTTCATGTTTGCATCTGTGTTCATGCCCCAAGACTGACTCTCACTCCTCCAAAGACCAGCCTGAAAGCCTTAAATGTTGTCACATGATGGATGAGTCAGATGAGGATTTTAAAGAACTCTGCTCCAGCTTCTTCCAAAGGGTGAAAAAAAATGCAACCAAGGAAGTGCCAAGAGAAAAGGCACAAAAAGCCTCAAATGGTACGCAGATAAGAAGTGAATTGAAAAGAACAAAACAAGTTGATACCAATAGAAAAACCCTTCAAGGCCCTGCAGAGAAGAAACCTCAATCTCGCAGCCAGGCCCGTAGGACTAAAAAGCAAGGGACAACCAAGTTGCAAGCAAGTGAAATGGCTGTCACTGTAAACGGTGAAGGAGGTATGCTTGCTTCTGCTCCAAACCAGCCTGTGCTCTGGGAAAGAGCACGGACCACCCAGACAGGTAACTGGGCAAGAACTACCTCTAGAACTTTCCAGAGGAAGCCAGAGATGATTTGTCCTATTTTAAACCAGGGGTTAGAAAACTTTCTGAAAAAGGCCAGATAGTAAATTATTTTGGCTCTGTGAGCCATACAGTCTCTGTTGAAACTATTCAACTCTGCTGTTGCAGTGAAAAAGTAGCCCTATTCAATCTATAAATGAGTGGGTGTGGTTGTGTGCTAGTAAAACTTTATAGTCAGCTAGCCCCATGACCAGACTTTACTGACTTATGTTAAACAGTAGTCATAAAAAATATCCCTTGGTGAATTTTTCATATGATTATGTTTGGAGTTCTCTGCTCTTTCAGAATTTCCTATGTGGGTTTACATTACGTGGTTGACAAGAGTTACATAAACATGACAATAATGCTGCTTTTGTCATTTTCTCAAACTTATTCCAAAGTAGGTAAGTTAGAATAGGCAATCCAATTTGGTTAGGTTGCTGAGAAGGTGCTGTGTGGATTTAAGTCCCAGGAGAATCTTAAGGTCCTTTCTTTCTCTCCTCTAAAGACATTTTATTCTATCCCCCTCCGTTTTTGTTTGTAAGCAGCTTTCTTGCCCTGATACCCTAGATATATTGAGCCATGTGCTTAGCATATGCTCTTCATGCAGAACTGGAAACTATTCTTGCATATATAATACACCACAAGCAGTTTGGGCTCCTGAATTCTGTTTCTAAATTCTCACCTTCATTTCCTGATCTTAAATCATTTTTTTTTTCTAGTGTGGTCAGCATCACCTCCCACTAAATGTTGGTAATATCTTAGCTTGCAGAGACTGTTGTAAGGCTTCAGCAGTGCTGCTTTACCAACACTATTGGTCTTTCCTCCTCCCTTTGCAGGCCTAATAAAAGGTATTCATGATTCCCCAGAAAACTGTACCTACATGTATACCTGTGAAATTGACACAACTTTAAGGGGTTTCATAGATCCCCACTGAAGGACATTTCTGGATCCAAAGTTAAAGCAGAACTCCTGATCTAGAACATGTAAACCTTTGTCACTAATAATTCTTTTTTTGGGGACAGTCTCACTTTGTTGCCCTCTGTAGAGTACTGTGGCATTATAGCTCACAGCAACCTCAAACTCTTGGGCTCAAGTGATTCTCTTGCCTCAGCCTCCCTAGTAGCTGGGACTACAAGCGCCTGCCACAATACCCAGCAATTTTTAGAGGTCTTACTCAGGATGGTTAGAACCTGTGAGCTCAGGCAATCCAACCACCTCAGCCTCACAGAGTGCTAGGATTATAGGCATGAGCCTCTGCACCCAGCCTATTAATATTTCTTTAATAACAACTTTATTGGGCTATCTTTCACATTCTATAAATTTACCCTTTTAAAATACAAAGTTAAATGGTTTTTAGTATTTTCACAGTTACGCAACTCACCACCTCCTAATTGTAGAACATTTTCATCATTCCCAAAATAAACCCCAAACTCAATTAGCAGTCATTTGTCATTTCCCTCCTGTCATTGATATTTATGTCTACATTGCCCTAGACAAAGAAGTTAACAACAAGCAATCAGTCCTATTTGAGTAGGACTGGAAAAGCCTGTTATTTTTCCAGCTATAATAGATGCTTGTGAATATTTTCTTCCTGCCAGAGAGTACTCCCAACAGTGACTCCCAGCCACCTCCTTCCTGTTTGATGACAGTCGTGCCAAGTCCTTCCAAACCCCGCACAGCAGAGCTGGTCCTACAGCGAATGCAGCAGTTCAAGAGAGCAAATCCCGAACGTTTGAAACATGCTTCAGAAGAATGCTCCCTTGAAGTGGCATTGGAAGAAAATACCCCAAAGGGCCCTCTAGAGGAGACAGTGTTGGGGAATGGTATGATGAGTATGTTTGTGTCTTCCAAACAGATATAAGTTAACCTCTGAAGAAGGGAGGCAGGGAGAACCCCACTTCCGTTGGGTTTCTGCTGTGGGCCTGGTGTTTTACCATGTCCCTACATTGGCTCTAGTGAGAGAATAAAAGATCCCTTGTCTAGTTTCTTTGATAAGATACTTCTATTTATTTATTTATTTATTTTGAGACTGTCGCCCTAAGTAGAGCGCTGTGCTGTTACAGCTCACGTCAACCGCAAACTCTTGGGCTCAAGTGATTCTCTTGCCTCAGCCTCCCAAGTAGCTGGGCCTACAGGTGTCCACCACAATGCCCGGCTATTTTTTTGTTGCAATTGTTGTTTTAGCTGGCCACGGCCAGGTTCGAACCTGCCAGTCTCGTTGTATGTGGCTGGTGCCCTACACACTGAGCTATGGGCGCCACCCTGGTTTTTTTTTTTTTTTTAAACAATCTCTATTTATTAAACATGACTTTTCTGTTTCACCACATACTCCAGAAAAGAAAAGGAAATGAGGCTGGGAGGAAAAAGGGGCAATGGTAGGGGATAGAGAAGGCTGGGAGTGGGATGGAGAGGGTTGTTTGATTGTTTTTAACAAGACAGGGTCTAGCTCTGTTGCCAAGGCTGGAGTGCAGTGGCATCATCACAGCTCACTGCAGCTTCTAACTCCTGGGCTATAGTGATCCTCTCGTGTCAGCCTCCCCAGTAGCTGGGATTACAAGTGCACACATTATGCCTGGCTAATATTTTAATTTTGGGTACAGACCAGGTCTTGCTATGTTGCTCAGGCTGGTCTTGAACTCTTGGCCTTAAGCAGTCCTCCTGCCTTGGCCTCCAAAGTGCTAGGATTATAAGTGTAAGCCACTGCACCCAGCTGACACTGACTGTTCGAAGCATCTATGCTAACTGTCTAATAAGATTTTCCACTTTCTGGATTTGTTTGATAATTTCTTCATGGCATCATTCAGCCCCTTCCTCTTGCCCTTGGATTGCTGGTAGACTGTAAGTAATTTAGAGGTCTGATTGGCTCCAGGTTACAGTGCTTCACAGATACTATGTGTTTTTTGATGTATTGCACCACATCAAAAGGCATGTAATGTCAGGTGGTCTTATTTTTTATCCCCCCCTCATAAACAGTGTGGACCTTCTATGCCTCATATCCTCATTTCTGATGAAAATATAAGAAAAGAAATAGGAAGAAATCGTACTGATGGACCTACAGGCCAGTAAACATGTAGGCTCTTGGTGCATGTGCAGTTTTACTATAAGAGCACTGATAATTCTCAGGCCACCCTAAAGGTCCACACATAAAGCAATTTGCCAGCTTACTGATACATTAGTCTTCAATGCACATGGGAGGCGCAGAGGCATTGCCCAGCCAGTGCATGAGCCCAGCACCTGCCCTACATTTGACTCATATCTTTTCATATCATACCTAACGGGCTCAGAAAGAGAGCTTTTGTTTGTTAAAAAACAAAACAGGACACCAAAATGAAGGTGCGTTGCTTTGCTGGTATCAGTGGCAGGCATGATTGCCTATAGTAATATTAAAAAACTTGGGGCTGGCTCGGCGCCTGTGGCTCAACGGGCTAAGGCGCCAGCCACATACACCTGAGCTGGCGGGTTCGAATCCAGCCCGGGCCCGCCAAACAACAATGATGGCTGCAACCAAAAAATGGCCGGGTATTGTGGCGGGCGCCTGTAGTCCCAGCTACTTGGGAGGCAGAGGCAGAAGACTCGCTTGAGCCCAGGAATTGGAGGTTGCTGTGAGCTGTGATGCCACCGCACTCTATCCAGGGTGACAGCTTGAGGCTCTGTCTCAGAAAAAAAAAAAAAAAACCGGAAAAAAAAAAAACTTGGGGCTTATGAAGTTCTCAGAGCATATCTTTTTGTGAGTGCCAAGATTCTGCTCCAGCAATATCAGAGGGCCCACCTTGGAAGCCATCTCAAGACCACACCCTTCCCTCCCTTAGTCTGTTGCTAAATAAGAGATGTTACCTTTTAATCGCTAAAGGCATTTCACTCTGCCTGGTTCTGTAATGGGCAGTAAAAAGTCAGCATTGGAGGGTGGTGCCTGTGGCTCAAGGAGTAGGGCACCAGCCCCATATACAGGAGGTGGTGGATTCAAACCCATCCCCGGCTGAAAACTTAAAAAAAAAAAAAAAGTCAGCATTGGGAAAGGTTAAGCTTTGCTGAGAAAACCTAGATTTGTTGGAATAGGGGTCTGGTGAAGCTGCAATGACTGAGGTAGCCAATTTCAGCAGAAATGAGGAAAACAAAAGGCAAGTTCTTCAGGTTCTTGATACTCAAAGAGGGGTCCTGGACTACCAGCATTGCCATGCCTGGGAGCTGTTGGAAATGCAGTATCTCAGGCTCCAGCTGGACCCCTTGCATCTGGATTTGCATTTTGACAAGCTTCTTAAGTGACCTGAATGCTAAGTTTAGGAAGTGCTGTTCCAGGGGCCCCATTTAGTGCTTGCCTTACTAGGGCTGGGTTCTGGTCTCTTAATGCTCAGCTTACAGTGCAGAGGTTTGAGAGTGAACTTGTCTTTAGGGTTTATCCTCATGGGTCTTTGGTGCTTCTCTGCAGGATATGGGTCTGGGCTCCCAGCCACAGAGAGCGATGCTGCCGTGGCCTTGGCCCTGCAGCAAGAGTTTGCACAGGGAGGAGCATCTGCACACAATGATAGCCTGGAGGAAAAGGGGTTGTTCTTCTGCCAAATCTGTCAGAAGGACCTCTCAGCCATGAACGTGACCTGGAGGGAGCAGCATGTGAACAGGTGGGAACATGTGAACAGGGCCCCTCCTTTGCATGCCGCCAAATCCTGAGACTCCTTACTATGATGACAGCACCTCAATTTTCTTGTCAACCTACCCTGTTTTAAAAGTAACTATTAAGATATAATTCACATACCGTGCATTTACCCATTTAAAGTGTATAATTCAGTGGCTTTTGGTGTATTCACAGAGTTGTGCAGCCATCACCACAATCTTGGATTATTTCCATCACCCCTAAAAGAAACCCCCATACTCACTAGCAGTCACTCCTAGTTGTCTCCATCCTCCCCTGGCAACCGCTAACCAACTTTCTGTATGGATTTGCCTATTCTGCATGCTTCGTGTAAGTGGAATCAATGCTTGGCCTTTGTGTCTGATTTCTTTCACTTAACAATGTTTTCAAGATTCATCCATGTTGTAGTCTATCAGGACTTCATCCCTTTTTATGGTTGAGCAATATCTCATTGTATGGATAACCCATAGTTTGTTTATCATTTCAGCCACTGGTAGACTGTGGTTTGTGTCCACCTTTGGGGTATTATGAATGAAGTTTGCTATGCATGTGTGTTTCATGTATTTGTTTGAGTACTTGTTTTCAGTTCTTTGGGATATGTACTTAGAAGTAGAATTTCTGGGTCATAAGGTAACTCTTAATGAATCCTTGCTTTCTTTAGCTAACTTTGCTAACAGATACTTCATGTCTGGAGGCTGACTGCTGGGAGTTGTGCAGGCTGTGTGGAGGGGATTGGCTTTGGGGGAACATGCTTTGGCTACAGCATGTCCGTGTTGAGAGGGATCCACATCTGCTACAACCCCCATGACTGGCCAGCGTGGTTCTCCTGTATTTACTGTTTTCCTCCAGGTGCTTGGATGAGGCTGAAAAGGCACTAAGTCCTTCCACGCCTCAGATCCCTGAATGCCCGATTTGTGGCAAACCATTTCTCACCTTAAAGAGCAGAATCAGTCACTTGAAACAATGCGCGGTGAAGATGGAAGTTGGCCCCCAACTCTTGCTGCAGGCCGTGCGGCTGCAGACAGTTCAGCCTGAGGGGGCCGGCAGCCCACCAGCATCTAGGTGAGTCAAATGAAAAGGAAGAAAATAAGCCAAGTAATGGTGTTTGTTTAAAAAAAGAAAATATTTTTTTTTTTTGAGATAGAGTCTCACTCTGTTGCCCTGGGTAGAGTGCCATGGCATCATAGCTCATAGCAACCTCAAACTCCTGGGTTCAGGCAATCTTGGGACTATAGGCACCCGACACAACACCCAGCTAGTTTTTCTGTATGTATATATATATATGTGTGTGTGTGTGGGTGTATATATAATTTTTTTTTCCTTTTTTATAGTATAGATGGGGTCTTGCTCTTGCTCAGGCTGGTCTCGAACTCCTAATCTCAAGCAATTCACCTACCTCAGCCTCCCAGAGTGCTAGGATTACAGGCATGAGCCACCATGCCTAGCCTAAGAAAAAGCTTTTTATGGTGTCGGAGGACAATAGAGGCCTCTTTGATTCATATGAGATAGAAATCAGGCACAGTCTAGAAGGGATTAAGAGGGGAAAAATTCTCCATCCTTGAAGGCTTTAGAATGGCCTATTCAGGTGTATCTGTGGAAAGGACCATTTGGACTGGTTCCCTCAAGGTCCTTCTGAAATGTTTCTAGTCCCACAATCCTGCAGTCATTCCCCTCTGGTGTTTCTGAGAATTTGGTATTCAGTTTGCCATATCCATTTCGTTGTTGTATGACATGATTTCTGCCTTAGTGTAGTCTAATTATTATAGTTAGTGTAAGATTATTGAGCGCAATTCAAAGAATTGGTGAGACAGAAGCACAGAACTCTTATTTTGTTTAAAAGATTGCATGAATTAATGTTTAAGTGTTAAAATAGAAGGCCCTGCTGACATCTGGGCAAAAAGTCCTTGGCATGCAAACCACAGCCCCACCTGTGGTGGAAGGTTGGACCAGCTCTGTTCTACATGGCTCCTGCCACTGAGGATGCCAGAGTTGATCTCAACTTTACAGGGAGCAAAGGCAGTTTGGACCCTAGACCTTTCTAGATTTGGGACTTCTTCCTTTGACAGCTGTCAGCAGCAAAGAGAAGCCCAAGGATGATGGCTCTATTTGTTCTGGCCAACTGCCTTGTACACAGGTTATGGGCAGTTGAGCTGAGCTAGAGCTGAGATCACAGAGGGCAGAAGTGGATTCTCTTAGCTAGAGAGCCTATTTGTACGTAGCAGATCCACACAAGTATCATAGCGGTGAAATTGTAGAGGCCTTAGAATAAATGTTACCTCGTGGCAGGACTGCATTGAAACTGTCCACTCAGATAAAATATGTCTGCTTTTAAATATCTCCAAGTAGTGAAATAAGATGTGTATAGATCCTTCTAGAAGAGCGGTTCTCAACCTGTGGGTCGTGACCCCTTTATAACAATGAAAATACATCGCGGCATTAGGAAGGTTGAGAACCACAACCTTCAGCTACAGGAACTAGACACTCTCATGGGGTTTTTGAACTTCCTATCCCCTAAGGCCAAGCCCGGGCATTTGCAACTCAAGTTGTCAGGGCACAGGTGCTGGTCAGAGCGCCCACTCGTCCCTACATCCCTCGTGTGCTTCCTTACAGCCGAGGCTTGGCCTGCTGGGTTGGAAAGGGCAGCCCCCTTCAGTCATGGGACCAGCTTCAGAAGGAGCTTAGGCAGTTAGTAACACTAACTTCTCTCTTTGGCTGCCTTTTAGCTTTAGCAATCATGTGGGAGGTTCGAAACGGAAAGTAGCCAACAACAAGAAGGAGACACAGAAGAAGCGGAAGGTTGTCGAGGCACCCTCCGAGGACCTGCTGGTGGCCATGGCTCTGTCCCGATCTGAGATGGAGCAGTGTCCAGTTGTGCCAGCACTCAAACTGGAAAGTGCTTCTTCTGAGAGAATAAGGCCAGGAGCAGGTATGTGTGGCTGAGAGCAGTAGCTCTGGGGAGAGACCACTGGTAGGTCCCAGGACAAGTGGACAGATTCCACTATTGATCATGTTGCTTCTAATTCCCTCTAGAGAAGAAAAGTCACAAGAAGAAAACCCTGGTTCCCCTTCCCAGGTTGTTGGTCCAGGACTCTGAGACCACAGACAGGCAGATAGAAGACCGAGTGGCCCTGCTCCTTTCTGAGGAAGCAGAATTATCCAGCACACCACCACTTCCTGCCAGCAGGATTTTAAAGGAAGAATTGGAAAAGGGAGGCTGGTGTCTGCCACCACCTGAAGGAAAGCAGAACTTTCTGTGGGAGGGCAGCACCCTGACCGGAGCCTGGGCTGTGGAGTCCTTCTACACAGCCAGTCTTGTCCCTCCCCTCATGCCCCAGGGACCTGTCATGGTGAGCCTTTCCCTCTGGGTACCTACGTGAATGGGCTGTGGGGAGAGGTGGGCAGTTCCAGATTGTAGAACTGGGCATCAACAGCTGAGCTGAGGGAAAGTCTAAGGAAAGAGGGGAAGAAGCCAAAGGGGCATCAGCTGTAGTTTATTTCTACGTGCAACAACTAAATAGCTTTCTGGTAAGAGCAGGGATGAAGGACCCTTGCTTTCCTTAATTTAGTGTGTTCCTAGAGCTTTTTTATTTGCATTCATACCTGCTTACCTGGAGTTTATTTAAAACATAGAGCCCCAGGGTGGCTGGGATAACATCTAAGAGGGGAACCAGGAACCTGCATTCTAAATATGCGGCTGGAGATGCTAGAGTTGGTGCTCCCCTGTCTGAGGCCATTCAAGAGATGTTAGGAGAGGGGCAGGCCCAGGGATCCCTTCCAGCCCTCTGATTAAAACTTTCTTCAGAGGCTTGGCACCCATAACTCAGTGGTTAGGGTGCCAGCCACATACACCGGGACTGGCAGGTTCAAACCCAGCCCTGGCCTGCTAAACAATACTAACAACTCTAACAAAAAAAAAAGTAGCCGGGCATTGTGGCTGGTGCCTGTAGTCCCAGCTACTTGAGAGGCTAAGACAAAAGTATCCCTTAAGCCCAAGAGTTTGAGGTTGCTGTGAGCTATGACACCATGGCACTCTACTGAGGGTGACATAGTGAGACTCTGTCTCAAAAAAAAAGCAACAACAAAAAAAAACAGGCTCGGCGCCTGTGGCTCAACAGGCTACGGCGCCAGCCACGTACACCTGAGCTGGTGGGTTCGAATCCAGCCCAGGCCCGCCAAACAGCAATGGTGGTTGCAACCAAAAAATGGCCGGGTGTTGTGGCGGGTGCCCGTAGTCCCAGCTACTTGGGAGGCAGAGGCAGGAGACTCACTTGAGCACAGGAATTGGAGGTTGCTGTGAGCTGTGATGCCACAGCACTCTATCCAGGGTAACAGCTTGAGGCTCTATCTCAAAAAAAAAAAAAAAAGAAAAAGAAAAAGAAAAACTTTCTTTAGACATCGATATCACAGGGGTGGCCTTGGCCATTACAGAGAAGCCTGTTGATAAGAAGTAATGCAGAAAAGCATTCCTGGGCTACTCTGGGCTGTGGCTTTGCCATTAGGACCCTCTGTGCTCCAGAGCCCTGGGCCTGCTCTGTGGTCCTGGGTCCAGCTGTGCACACTGTGGTGGCCTCTGCAGTGCATTGGCACAGCAACCCTATAGCCACTCTGCTTGCTGACTTCTTTTAGGGCCTCCCTCTGCTTACTGAGCAGTCAGAGCTGGGTATGGGAAGACCACCTACCCTACACAGCAATGCCCCTGTGCGCTGCAGCCCTGAAGACCCATCACCATCAGCCAGCCAGAGGGAGTACCAGGCCCTGCAGGACCTGGTGGACCTGGCAAGGGAGGGGCTGAGTGCCAGCCCGTGGCCTGGCAGTGGGGGCCTAGCCAGCTCTGGAGGCACTGCAGGTAAGACATTGGGTACGAAGCTGGGGCCTGCCCCACTTTTATGGGCCTCTCCTCGCTGTGGCTGAGGCTGGAGTGGACCAGATCTTGTGCCTCTGTGACGTAATCTCATCCCAGGAAAATGGGAAGATGTGTAGTCTCTGGGTGCTCTTGCTTTTTTCTCAAAGGTAAATGTTATGTAGTTAAGCTTATTGCAGTTTCCTTAAACTTTAACCACTTGCTTATACCTACAGCAAGTGATCCTTTGGGCTAATTTTATCTATTTTACCTCCCTGTTGGGAGAGTGATAAAGATGGTTTATAGAGGGATTTGCTCTAAAAGACATCCTTAAGTAACAAATTCTTCCACACCTCTGGGTCAAGCTTAGCCTACAGATGATGCTGTCTGCTTGACAGTTGACCTTGCTGGAAAGTGACCTTCTTTTAACCTACAAATCCTTATCTCAGGGTTGGATTTGGTGCCCAGTGGCCTTCCACTGACCGGGTTTGTCCTGCCACCCAAGGAAAAGCATCTGGAGAGGGGCAGCCATGCTTCGGTAAGGATTAGGGGGCTCCTCCCACCACACATTTAGCTGTTGGGCTCTGCCGCTCACTCTGTGGTCCTGGCCACTCTTGCTTGATGTATGACTGTGTGTTTGGTTAGGTCGGCTCACCACTGGCCTCCAGGCCCTGCCATGAATGTGCTGGTCTCTCAAGAAGCATCTCTGCTTCCCAGAAAGCTAACACATATTAACAGCCCATGAACAGAGCCAGAGAGAGTGCTGGAGCCTGTCTCGCTGCCATGATGGCTTTTATCCTTTCTGTCTTTGAACTGTATGGATCACTCCAGAAGTCAAACACTCAGAGCCTACTTGTCCTAGGACTATTACTTTTTTAGTGCATTTGCCTCCTGTCTGGGTCTGGGCTGGGTTCCAGAGCCTACCTGAGTAGCCCACAGGCCAGTGTTCTGTGTTGGGGTTGAACTGGGATGAAGGCTAGGTTTTCCTCAGAGTGGATCTCATGCCACTAAGATATCAGTGTCAACCAAACACTTCATGCAGGGAGAGCCTAGTGACATCATTGCTAATCATCAGAGAGCAGACCTGGGGCTTGCCTCTTACCAGGTCCCTGAGCTGCTTGGACTCAGCGTCCTCTTGTGTTATAGCGGGCTGGGATATTTCTTCACAAGGCTGCTGTAAGTACTGGGTACGTGAGCACGTGAAGCACATTAGCCTGACCCCTCATTTGTGCCAGAAACTTTCTCCTGACCTGTCTCTCCACTTACTGTACCCCTGTTTTAGATTAGGGTACAGCACTAGAGAATTTGAGAAAGAGGCTGGTGTTTTGCTGTTCTGTATGACCAAGTACCTCAATGTAACTCAAAGGTAGAACCCAGCACAGGAACCATCCTAGAGAGGAGAGAGAGGCTCCTGGCCCACCCTAGGGCCTCCTAAGTTGGGGGAGTGTCCCACAGCTCGGAGAAGCACGATCGATGGAAATGACAGCTCTCCTCCTTTCATGCGTTTCAGCTCTCCCTCGGGTTACTGATTGCTGACTTTGGTGCCATGGTCAATAACTCGCACCTGAGCGATGTCCAGTTCCAGACAGACAGTGGGGAGATGCTTCATGCCCACAAGTTTGTGCTTTATGCCCGATGTCCACTTCTCAGTCAGTATGTAAGTACGTGGTGGCCGTCACATGCCCCCTCCCTGTTCCTTCCCACCTTTCTCTGACCAGTCCTTTCTTTGTTTCTCCTTTGCTTCTGCCCCCTCCCTGTCTCCCTTACTTCTTGTTCCCCACATCCTCCCCAGCTCCCCACTGCTGCCACAATTCTTACCGCATACCTACGTACTTGATATGTGGAGAAGAGACAAAGGTTCGTGGGGGAGATCAGGAGGGGTGTGAGGGAGCATGAGGGGAGGGCCCCAGTATTGGGAAACACTGGATTTTTCTTTTGTTGAATGAAAATCCTTGGTTTCCAGAATTTTCACTTTCCTCTATTTGTATAGCCTCCCACCTGATCCCTTTAAGATTGAATTGCTGACAAATGTTTTCAGAGACTTCTGCTTTGACATATTCTGATATGTATTTGACTTGAACATCAGGAATCCAGAAAGCTGCTATTAGTCTCTGTAAGAAAGTTCTGGAGCCTGTGATATGTCGACCAGAAGGAAACTAACTGGGTTCTTGAACTTCCACTCCTGATATGATTTGACAACAAATTTACTAGGCCTAACCTGCAGAACTATTGGCCAAAAAAATGTATGAACAGTAGCTAAAGCTTCTTTTGGGGCAAGCGCTGTGTATAAGACTGACTCTGAGGACACCCAGACTGTCTTCTTTGCTCTAAGTTATGACTGTCTGACCGATAAGCCTTCTCTGTTGTGTTTTACATGCAGGTGAACGATGAAGGTTTCTCTGCTGTAGAAGAGGGGATTCTGACCCAGCGTGTCCTATTAAACGACGTGAGCACCGAGGGTGCCTGTGCATTCCTGCACTATCTCTACACTGCAGACACTGGCCTTCCTCCCCACCTGACCCCTGAGCTGAGGTCCCTGGCCCTCAGGTCTGGATTGTTCTTTCCTTGTGTTCCACAGCCTTTGAAATCGACTGATGAGGATTGGCAGGTTGATAGCTCAAGGGAGGGCTGTGTTGCAGAAGGGGCAAGGCTGAGGCTATCAGAACTTCAAGTCCTATTATACCTTTTATTTATTTATTTATTTATTTATTTATTTATTTATTTACTTTTAATTATTATTATTTTTTTTGAGACAGAGTCTCACTTTGCTGTCCTCAATAGAGTGCTGTGATGTTATAGCTCACAGCAACCTCAAACTCTTGGGTTCAAGCTATTCTCTTGCTTCAGCCTCCCAAGTAGCTGAAACTACAGGCAGCCACCACAATGCCCGGCTAGTTTTAGAGACATGCTGTCGCTTGTGGTCAGGCTGGTCTCAAACCTGTGAATCCACCTGCCTCAGCCTCCCAGAGTGCTAGGATTATTGGCATGAGCCACTGCACCCAGCCTGTTTATACCTTTTAATTCCAAACTCATGACTGGCGATGACCCTGAACATTGTGTGTGAGTTGAAAGGCCAGAATGGACACTTATAGGGACACCACATGCTAGATGGGAAGAACACTACTGAGTCCTGTGGCTTTTAGTGCCCTGGGTGTGATAATACAGTGATTCTGGGCTTCAGCATTGCCCCCAGAAATGCTGCTCCTTGATTATTCTGCCACTGGAGCAGGACAACCGCAGTCCTTTCCTGAGTCCCAGAAAATGGACATGGAGAAAATGCTTAGTCTATATCTGATGACTTTGCAGCTCCCTAGCTTGTCCACTCAGGACAGATGGCAGGTGTTTTAGCAGAAATAGCTGTTCTACCTCCCAACAAGGCTTGAGGTCATGTGGGGGAACCTTGTTCATCCAAAGCTGTGTCATCCATCAGATGCTCTCTTGGGAAAGGAGTGGCTCAGCCTCTAGGGTTTGAAATGTACTGATTAGACCACCAAGCCTTGGAGCAAGTAGCCTGCTGGTGTGCCCATTAGCCAGGCTGATCTACTGACAAGTTTGGTCTGCTATAGTTTGTGTCTGGCACTGTGCCTTGAGGGCTTTCCAGTTTTACAGCCCTGCTAACTCCTATTATATCAAACTCAGCTTGATGCACAGTAGTTAGTGAACCCTGTGTTAAGATGTTGTAAGTCACTGGTTTCTAGAACACTCCTGGATAGAAGTGTGAGCACCATTTTTCAAGATAAACAGGGCCAACAGGAGACTCAGTTCCGATACCTCCACCTCCACCCCAGGTGCCCAGAGCCCACCTTCATGCAGTGTGGCATGAAATTTGGTGTTTCATGTTGCAGGTTTGGCATGAGTGAGCTTGCTCACCTATGTGAACAATTGCCCACCGTGACAGATTCAGAGGGCGAACAACTGGAGAAGGAGGATGAGAATTGTGAAAGCAGGGCAGAGAATTTCCAAGAACTCTTGAGGTCAGTGTGGGTAGATGAAGAGGAGGAAGCAGAGATGTTGAAATCAAACAGCTACAAAGAAGACAGAGAAAAGGTAAATGAAGCAGAAATGGAAGAAATTTATGAATTTGCAGCTACTCAGCGAAAGCTGCTCCAGGGGTCAAGAACACCAGATGATGACGAGGACACTGACCACCAGAAGGAAGACAGACCGGTTTCTGGGCACGTCCTAGCAAGCGTCCAGGTTAATGAACAGTTGGAAGAGGCAGAGAACGTGGAGTCTCCTGAGCCAGGAGGAGACAAGGACCCAACCAGTGGGGAAAATGTGCGAGAGCGAGTTCTCTGGCCACTCCAGAGCCACCGTTCAGACAGGGAAGGGGCTGCAGAGACCCATGAGCAAGAGGCGCCCAGGAAGGCCCAGGGTCGTTCCAGGTCCTGCAGTCTTTCTGTGAGCTGCCCCCTTCCACACTTGGAGGATACCCATGATCACAAGCAGCTTTTTTCGTCTACTCTAGGAGAATTCTCTGAGCTGTCCCAGATAACACATGATTCCAAGGAACAGAATGGCTCCGGCAGGGAGAGGGGCGTGGAGATTCTTCATGGTCCTGCTGCCCAGCAGGTGCCCCTGGCACACTTGCGTGGCTTCCTGTCTCAGCCACCCCAGAGTGGGAGTCCCAGCCAGTCCCCTCTTCACCCTCATCACACAAGTGGGTTGTCCCTATCAATACCACACTTGCATGGTGGTCTCTCCCAGCTGGCCACCCCAAACTCACTGTCTCCAGCTGGGCTATCAAAGCTGAAAAGGGACGGTAGTGTGCTTACATTATTTAAAGAGCCAGGCCACCAGAAAGGCAAAGAATGTAGTTCTGTACTGGAACCCAAAAATAAGGGGGTCCTGATTTCCTCAGAAAAGTCTCTGTCCATTGACCTAACCCAAACAAAACTTGATCATCTGAGTCCCAGACCTCAGAATTCTCTATCCAGTGTGAACAAAGATGATGAGATCATCCTTTTGTTGGATTCAGATGAAGAGCTGGAGCTAGAACAAACCAAAATAAAGTCAGTTTCTGGTGATCTTCCCGAAGAAAGGAAAGTTCTAGACCTTAGTCTCAAGTCCTCTGAGTTGTTTTCTGTCATTGATGTTGATACAGATCAGGAACATTCCCAAAGCCCACCAAGAAGAGAAGCTGAACTACAGCAGGAAAGGGGGGAGGGACAGTTGGAGGAGAGAGGCTCTGTGGGCAGCAGAGGGACCCCCTGGCTGTTCTGTGACCGTGAGAGCAGCTCTGACGAGGATAGCACTATGGACACCTCCTGGCTGGTACCTGCCACCCCTCTGGCCAGCAGAAGCCGCAACTCTTCATCCCAGACCCAGATCACCAGCCTCAAGACCAGGATAGCCATGGATGAGAGGACTTGGCACATGGCCTCATCAGAAAATAGGGAAGTGAAGGAAGCTACGCAGGAACTGTCAGTGATCATGCCCCAGACACTGTCACCATGCCGTGTCCCCAGCACTCTAGGAACTTCTCACAGCGGAATACCGGTCCACAGAAGCTACCCTCGTCCCCACCTCAGCTGCCATAAGGTCTCTCCTCTGATCCCTCGGGCCAGTGCAGGAGGTCATGGCCATCTCACCAGGCAGTGCCTGAGATACTCACAGCCTAGGCTGAGGCTTCCAAAGCAGGCCGCTGCTAGTGAAGTGGTGGAGGTTGAGGACAGTGAAGATGAGCAGGAGGTGGCCTTCTGCCAGCCATATAGCAGCCCCCCACTGGACAGTGACCCCCCAGTTCCTGCTGATGACTGCTGCTGGCCAGTGGAGCCCGTTTCACCGATTCCAATCGACCATGTAAACCTTGAGCGGACTGGCCCCCTGAGCACGAGTAGTCCCAGCAGTAGGGTGAGGGCTGCCTTTGACAGCAGTGACAGCCACTCACTTGGGCTCCTGTGCACCACCCCCATCCGAGGAAGCTGTGCTACACAAAGAAAATCTCCAGAGAAATCCTCCCAGGCTGGCTCCCCAGGCAGCAGCAGGCTGAGCTGTTTGAATTCAGCTCTGTGGGCTGACTGGGATGGAGAAGAGCAGAAGTCCCCAGAAGCTCTTCCTCTGGCCAAGACACCAAGTGTTGATCCAGCTCAGACGTCCAAAGAGTCAAGTACACCCAGTAAGTAGCCAGGAAGGCAGGGGAGAGGGAGGGCTACTGTTTTTTTTGTTTGTTTTTAAGCTACAGGTCTTGCTGTGTTATTCAGGCTGAACTCAAACTCCTGGTCCAAGGGATCCTCCTACGTAGCTGGGGTTACAGATGTGAGTCACTGTACCAGCTCTGTTATAGTACCTTACACTAAGGGGACATGACCATCTGTAATGAAAATCAAGGGGCCAGTGATGCTAAAGGGCTTACTCACCTGCAGTAGGACCTTCCCATTGCCTTCTAGATCCCTCCCCAGTGGAGGGAGAACAAGCTGCCTATTCACATTTATTTCTCAGCCCGTAAGTGAGCATTTCCCAAATTGGCCTGGATCCCAGTGTTCTCCTAGGCATCTGTTGGAAATCTACGTATGTAGACCATTCTGCAGAACACTGAACCAGCACTTTCAGAGGTCACAACTCTGTTCAACAAGTAGCTCCGTGTGCTTTAAGATTGGGCAAATGGGGTTCCTCAAAAAGTTAACCATAAATGGCCATAGGACCCAGCATATGTCCAAAAGAATTGAAAACAGGGTCTCAAACAGAGACTTACTCACACACGTTTGCAGCAGAACTATTCACAACAGTCAAAAGTAGAAACAACCCAAATGCCCATTGATAGATGAGTGGGCAAACTAAATGTGGGTGGTTTGTGCAATGGAGCATTTCTCAGCCACAAAAGGGAATGAAGCACTGACACGTGCTACAATGTGGATGAAGCTTGAAAACATGCTGAATGAGAAAAGCCAGTCACAGAAGACCATGTGCTCTGTGGTTTTGTTGATAGGAAATGTATAGAATAGGTGGATCCACAGAGACGGAATGCAGATTACGAGTAGTTGCCAGGGTCTTGGTGGGGAGGAATGGGGAGTGAACACTTATCAGGTCCAGGATTCCTTTTCCAGGTGCTGAAAATATTTTGGAACCAGACAGAGGTTGCCCCACACTGTAGCTGACTTAAAGGCTCTGAATTGTTTATTTTGCAATTCTTTATGTGAATTTCACCTCAGTTTAAAAAAACAGAAACAGGCCAAGTGTAGAGGGCTATGATCCTCATCTTTTCTCATACCCCTGGAAGGGGAATACCTCTCACTTCAGTGCTGGCCCTCTCAATGCTGCTGCTCCCTGGCCAGGTGCTTCCAGAGGGGCCAAGGAAGGGCGGCCCCCTAAGCAGTGACCAGATCAAGGAGACTGAGCTGTGGGTGGGCACCTGCCTGTGGCTGGGTGGCTCCTTTCCTCCTGAAATCCCAGATGAATGATGCCAGTGAGGGGCCCTCTGCCCTCAGGAGCTTCAGAACACATGTGGCCCTATTCACCCCAGAGCTTCAGAGCTTCATGAGGGTGACGGAGAAATTGCATTTCTAACCAACTCCAGGTGGTGATGTGAGAGCTGCTGCAGCAGGCTTCAGACCAGTGCATCTGGGTCTGAATCTGAGTTGGGCTTCAAGACAAATGCTGCAATGGTAGGAAGAGCTGTGTGCATTCTTCAGAAGTTACAGCCTACTGTTTCCATCAGAGTCTGCAAGGGCTCCATGATCATAAAGAGGATTAGAACCAAAGCCTGTACATTTCTTTTGTTTGTTTTTGAGACAGAGTCTCGCTTGGTCGCCCTTGGTAGAGTGCCTCGGGCTCCCGAGTAGCTGAGACTACAGGTGCCCACCACAACACCCAGCTATTTTTTGGTTTTAGTTGTCATTGTTGTTTGTCAGGTCCTGGCTGGATTCGAGCCCACCAGCTCTGGTGCATGTGGCTGGCACCCTAGCTGCTGATCTATAGGCGCTGAGCCCAAAGTCTGTACATTTCTAATTTGCCTTATTCCCCATTTGTCGTTAAAATACTTCTGTTGTTTTTAAGACAGGGTCCTATTATATTGCTTGAACCTTTGGCCTGAAGCTGTCCTGCTGCCCCAGCCTCCTAAGTAGCTGGGATTACAGTAAAGTACTAATTTTTTAAAGTCACACCTTTATTGAGATATAATTCATATACCATAAAATTGACCCTTTAAAAATGTATAGTTCAATGGTTTTTAGTGTATTCCCTAAGTTGTGCAACTATCACCACTGTCTGTTTCCAGAACAGTTTTATCACCTTGGAAGTAAAGCCTCTGCCCATTAAAAGTCTCTCTTGTTCCCCCTCCCCAGCCCTTGGTGACTAATACTGTACTTTCTGTCTCTACGGATTTGCCTCTTCTGGACATTTCATATAAATAGAACCATATGTTGGTCTTTTGTGGTCTGGCCGCTTTCACTTAGCATATAGTTTCCAAGATTTATACAAGTTGTAGCAGGTATCAGTATTTTATTCCTTTTTATATCTGAATAATATCCCTGTATGCTATACCGCATTTTGTTTATCCACTCATCCATCGGTGCACATTTGGGTTGCTTTCACTTTTTGATTATTATTAATAATGCTGGTTATGAATGTTCATGTCCAAGTTTTTGTGTGGATGTAAGTTTTCCTTTTTCTTGAGTATATATGAGTGGAGTTGCTGGGTCATAGAATAACTTAGAGTTTTGAGGAACCACCAGACTGTCCTCCAAATGGCTGCACCATTTTACATTCCCAGCAGCAAGGTGTGAGAATGGAAAATTCTGATAGTCCTCACCAACACTGGTTACTCTTCATGTTTTGTTGTTTTTTTTTTTTTTTTTTGAGACAGAGTCTCAAGCTGTGGCCTTAGGTAGTGCTGTGGTGTCACAGTACACAGCAACCTCCAACTCCTGGGCTTAAGCGATTCTCTTGCCTTAGCCTTCCAAGAAGCTGGGGCTACAGGCGCCTGCCACAATGCCTGGCTATTTTTTGGTTATAGTTGTTACTGTTGTTTGGCGGGCCCAGGCTGGACTTGAACCCGCCAGCACCGGTGTATGTGGCTGGCTCCCTAGCCGCTTGAGCTACAGGTGCTGAGCCTCATGTTTCTTATTATAGCCATCCCAGTGAGCGTGAAATGACATTTCATTGTGGTTTTGGTTTGCATTTCCTTTGTAGCTAATGATGTTGAGCATCTTTTCATGTGCTTATTGGCCATTTATGTATCTTCTTTGGATAAATGTCTGTTTATATTTTTAGTTGGATTATTTGTCCTTTTATTGTTGAATTAGAAAAAAAAAAAAAAAAAATGATGTCTAAGCCTGCTTGAAGAGTATCAGTACTGCCCATTGTCTCGAGTTGTCACTGTGTTTTAAGACATTTTAAGTTTATATATGTTAGGTTTAGTCCTGTGCTGGGCTGTTGGGTGGAATAGCCCCAGGAACCATGCTCACTCAGTATTAGTGTCAGACAAGGCATGGTCCTCAGCGTGTGCCCTATGATGCTTTCCCTTGGGAAGATATGATTCCAAACAGTGGAGGGGATGGTCATTTCTTGCTTTCATGGAGCAAAATGGTGGTTAGGTTGTCTTCAAGTGCAGTCTTCTTGGTGACACTACTAGGATAAGAAGTGGTAAATCCATGTCTCTTATGCTAAAACGTGCCGCTTTTGTCTCACTCAGAAGGTGCTAATCGAAAGAAGACCTTCCCCCCCACAGTGCTCGTAACTCCAATGCCACAGTATTCCATTATGGAGACCCCAGTGCTGAAGAAAGAACTGGATAGGTTGGTGGTGGTCTTTAAAGCTTGTTGACATGTGGTCTTTTCCCTCCTGTGGGTAACCAGGCCCAGCAGGCCTGGGAGAGTCAGGATCTGCTGTGTAGTCCCTTCAAGTCTGGTGGGTGCAGCTGGTTGGGAGGAAGTCTGTCCTGCATGGAGCCTCTCTGCATACTGTTCCCTGGGGAAGCTGACAAATGAGACTCCTTCAGGTGACCCACTGGGGAACAGGTCTCCATGTTACATGTTGGTAGAAAAGGGACCTTTGCCAGAACAGTCTGAGTAAGGAGATCTGATGTTGTAAAAGGACACTGAAACTATCACATCCAAATGAATGTCGCTTTTCAACATGGGCACCCAGGAAAGTCACTGCTACCACCATTGCTAAGAACAGGTTAGTAATGTCTCTTTTGGAATACAGGCAGTTCCCAAGTTACAAACATCTGACATACAACTCACATTTAATAAACAAAGGCTATCATAGGCAATAGATAAATATACCCACCTGTTCCAATGTACAAATTCAATTTAAAAACAAACCTACATAACGTATCTCATTCGTAAGCTAGGGACTTATTCTCTAGAGTGAGCTTAGTTGGTGTGTAGGACAGACTGACCTCTGCTGCTCCTAAAAGCCAAGCACCTGAGGTTTCAGTCCCACAAAGCCTTTGCTAGACATGCTGGTAACTGCTCTCTGCAGCCTATTTTGGAAATAGCATAGAGTATGTAGACAGGCCTTGTGATTGAGTCCTGAACTTCACCTGTTTTCTTGCTCAGGTTTGGAGTCCGCCCTCTGCCCAAACGCCAGATGGTTCTGAAACTGAAGGAGATATTCCAGTATACCCACCAGACCTTGGAGTCCAATTCTGAGGATGAGATCCAGTCCCCACAAGTGCCACTGGAGGGGCCTCCCAGCCAGACACACACCTCTGAGACCCACAAGCCTTCAAGGGAAGCCGATCTGGGACCCGTACCCCAGAGGTCCAAGCAACCTGCTAAGACCAAGGGTCCCCAATGTAGAAAGCAGCAGCCCAGTGGGTTGCTGAGCAGGTCACCAGCCAAGGAGTCTCTGCCACACCCTGGTGGTGACACCCAGCTCCCAGCCTCCCAGGAATCTGTGACCACCTCTGTGGATGGCAGTGACAGCTCACAAAGGTAAACAGATAGAAGCAAATCAGAGAGTTGGCATAAGCAAGGCCTAATGGTCGATGTTCAGAAACCTCTGTTGCCTTGTGGGTTTGAACTATAGGAAACCCTAGCAGGTTTAAAGTGTGTTTCTCTGATCCTGAACAGACCTTCTGGTTCTTTGTCACCATGCCTGGACTTTTCTGGCTGAGAACAGGAACCTGCTGGAGTAGCCTGCAAAGAACTGTCCGGCGTGTCCTGCTGCCCAAAGGGATCATCTGTGCCAGTCTCCATGGGGGGGGGCTGTGGCTGTACAAGCACATACCTTCCTTCAAAGAGGCTCCTGGTCTTGGGGTGGGGGGCTAGAGAGAAAGAGTGTCATAAAATGCCATTGTCTGGCTCTTTTCAGTTCTTCCTCCTGTGAGTTTGGTGCAGCCTTCGAGTCTGCAAGTGAAGATGAGGAATGCGAGGAGGGGCTCAGTGCATCACAGGCGGCCATCCAGGCGGCAGACACAGAGGAGGCAGTGAGACGCTTCATCCGCTCCCGGCCTGCCTTGTACCGGAAGGTGCTGCTGTACCAGCCCTTCGAGCTAGGGGAGCTGCAGGCTGAGCTGAAGCAGAATGGCATCTGCATGGCCACAGGCAAGCTGCTGGACTTCCTGGATGCCCACTGCATCACCTTCACCACTGCTGCAGCCCGCAAGAAGCTTCAGAGGAAGAAGAGGCATCCTGTGGGCAAGAAGAAAGGGGAGCGGGATTGACAGGGCCCTCCCCTATCCCACCCCAGCTGTCGGTAGCCTCCACTGGCCACCTGTGGGGAGTACCAGGGATACCGGTGCCAGTTAGGCCTCCACAGGCGCTTCTGGGCCTCAGGATCCCGTCAGCTCTGCACCTGTCAAAATAACAGCACTGACCCAGGTCTCCTTCCTTTAGACTCCACTCTCTGGAGTGGTATTTGGAGAGTGTCACCCAAACCCTCCCCTTTTGGGTCCCCAAACCCTCCCCTTTCTCAATGCCCATAGCGTGTCTCTCTTTAACTCATTAAGGCCCTAGTGTTTTAGGGGATAGTGGGCTTCTTCCAGGCCAGGACAAGACCTCATTGTGCCACATCTGCCACTCTGTCCACTAGTCCCAGGCATGACTGCCCCGTGAGTCTGTTCCTGAGATGGACATCAGGCCCCTCCTGCCTAGCGGTCTGGGCTTGTCTTCCCTCTCAGCTTTCAGGCCAGTCCCAGCAACTACCAGCAGACCAGGAGTCCACAGGCTCCATACATGGCCACATCCCAGGGGCAGCTGTCCTGCTGAGATAGTTGTCATTGCCACCAGCAGTCTGTAAATTGGGCTGTGCACAAGGGCCGAGCACAACTCTGGAGGCCCCCAAACAAGCATTTTTTGTTAGTGGGTTCTGCTCATGCTTGTTAGTGCTGCCTCTAGCCTCAGGAGCCACGTGGGCTAAAGGTGAGGGCCAGAAAGAAGGAAAATGGAGTCTCCACATCCTGTGACTGTCCTTGTCTGTCTAAAGTGTGGTGCAGCCAGTTTTATATGATATACAATAAAAACAAAAAGTCTTTATAAAAACTCAGATGCTATACTCCAGAAAAATCAGGAGGGAAGCTGGCTGTGAACTCCATGCCCATGTTTGCAGAAGCCCTTCCTGTGCCTGACCCTCATCTCAGTGGCCCAGGCCTGCTGCCGCCTCGTTTCTCATAAATGGCCATTCCCTTGTTCATCAATACACGTGTCTATACAGCTACATTCATAGAGCCCCTGCAAAGCGCTGCTCTGGCCTGCGCTGAGCAGTGTGGAGAGACCAGGAGACAGATGCTGGCCTGACCTAGGCTTGTGGAGGTTGGGGGTCGGGCTGAGGTGGCCTTAAGGGTCATGTCCAGTACAGCCTCCTTCGTGAGCTGGGCGTTAGGCGCGCCTTCCCTCAGTGCCTGTGGCGAGGCTTGTGGCTGCTGGGGCCTTCTCACGGACAAGGCAGGGAGGGAGTCCCTCAGCAGCTCTGTCCTGCCTCGCCAAGGGGGGAAGCAGTACCAGGAGAGCTGACAGCTGAACATTCACTGGCCATAACTAGATCAAAACAGGCAGATCTAGGCCTGTCCTACTTCCCATGACCCTAGCCCCAGGCTCAGCCTGGGTATGTCCACTCAAGGCCATCAAAGGAGAACCACAGCCCAGCTCTGGCCCAGGCCATGGTGCCCACAGAGAAAGGCCCTGCCCCTGCAGGAGGGAAGCTTGTGCTGTCGTTGAAAGGAAGGCCAATGTCACTGCTGTCCAGCTGACCCCAGCTCTGGATAGAAAGCCCCAGGGTGAGAATAACTCAGGACCCCTCGACACACCCTGGCCAGGAGCTGGAGGAACGGCCCACCTGGTTCTCCCAGAGGTGGCGGCAGCATGGAGAATGTGGGTCAGCCCTGCGAAGGCAAGTGGGCATTCCCGTGAGGTGGAGAGAAGGGGGTGGGTCTGAGATGCTCCCGAGTCCCTGCAGAGGAGGCTGTTTCCTCTCATGCTCGGTGCGCTGGGCATCCAGCCACCGTGAACTGTCAAAGGAGGCAGGGCAAGCTTCTTCAGGCCCCTTCATGTGACAGATACCCATCGGGCCCCTGTGGTTTCCAACATCCTGTGGGTGGCCTGGTTGCAAACATCTTTGCTGCACCCCACAGCCAAAGCTGCAGCCAGTGATTCTGTGCTCTGTGTCTGGAACCTTGCCAGGCTCCTCGAGGACCACCAGCGTGTCCTCCCAGCACCTGGCACGTTCCTGGGTTCTCAGAGGCATTATTGGGAAGGAGGGAGAAGGCAGGAAGGGATTTGGAGCCCTTCTCATCGGCCACCTCGGCTCCCTCCCTTCTGCCACCCACCCACATAGGCCCAGGAGAATGAGCTAGTGACAATCACACATGCTGTCCCACCTCCCATAATGCACAAGCTGCTATGCCTCTGAGCCCACGAGCCTGCTCTACAACCATCACTGGTTCTCACTTGTTTGCTGAGAACTCCCAAGACTCCTATCACTTTGTTCCCACTTTGTCTCCTACTTTCCTCAGTGGACCCATGTTAAGTGTCTTATCACTGGAAGATGTCCTCTACTTTTCCTTTATTAGAACATTCCCGTGCGTCGCACTCTGGGCCATGTCCTTCCTCTTCACGCCCTCCTCCTCCATCAGGGCAGACTACCTGCTCAGGTCTAGCTTCAGGGACCAGGGGGTGATCTCTTGCCATGAATGGCCACATGGTGCTGTTTCCTGTCAGGGTGCAGGTGACCTGCCTCTGGGGGCCTTTGACTCACAGGAAGACATTGTGGGGTGTAGATGGGTCAGAAGGTGCCTGTTGGGTGACGGAGAGAAGGAAGCAAGTGGGGTTAGGAGTGGGGGAGATGGCTGCAGGGGTAACAGAGCGCCTGGCCTAGGAGTGGGAGGGCGCAGTCCAGCCCCAGACAGGGTGTCTTCTAGCTGCGTGACCTCAGGCCACTCACTGAACTCCCCAACCACTGTTGCTCCTACCAGTGGTGAGTCTGCTTTCCTGTGGCGGAGTGGAGGGTGATGTGTCAACAGCTTTGATGCCGTGTCACTTTATCCGAGGCATCAGGTCTCAGAACAGAGACCCTCCCAGCGGCACTCCCCTACTTTGACTTATGGGGGTGGTGACAAAGAGAGTGGTGCCGAGGCAGTCCCAGCCCATTGATTTGTCTGTGAGGCATTTGAAATCAGACAGGAAGGAAGGTTGAGGTTGAGACCAGCACAGGAAGAGGCGAGGAGCCAGAGCTGCAGGGACAGCTGGTCGGCTTGGGGGGGCCTGCAGCAGCAGCCACCGTGTTGCCCCCACATCACCTCCCTGACTCCCAAGAGGTCAGCATGGGAAGCACCTCTGATCCTTAAGTCTCAGACCCAGGGCCCAGCTGGCCTGTTGTAGCGTCTCTCAGGGCACCCACCACCACCAGGCGGGAGCTAGAGATGGGCGTTCCTGGAGCAACAGCCAGGCCCAGGAGGTAAGTTGAGTCCATGCTACTTCAGTGCAGGGCAGGGGAGGACGGTGATTTTTAAGGCCTGAGCTACTCTGGGGAGGGGCCTGAGAGACTCTAGGGAAGTGTCCTCCTGGGTGCTGAAAACTGTTGGGACAGGACTGGTTCATAAACACGTCCCCAAGGACAGCCCAAGACAGGCCAAAGGGGACAAAGGCCAGCTCCCTCAGGGACCAGTGATGGATAGGAGAAGCAGGAAGCAATGGGGAGGGCCAGTGGGCAGGCAGTAGGGACATGGAGCCCCAGCACAGGGGCATCAGCAGACTCAGGCACCATCCCTGCATAGGGCCCTGGCAGGTGGCTCTGCTTCTAAGCCCACTCCCCCATCTAGAAGTGGAGATAACAACACAGGATTCACTCCAAAGGGCATAAAGGCCAAGGGAGGTAGCACAGGCGGCTCCAGATCCAGCTCATGGTGCCTGCCCCGTGGTGGCACCCCGGTATCAGGGGGTCACTCCAGGGTCTCTCCCAACCGCAGCCCTGAAAAGGAGAGGCTCATCATGCTGAGAGAGAAGCAGCATAGGAGGCCTTCTTGGAACTGGCTCTGCTGAGTGAGCCAGTGAAGGTGCTGGCTTAGGGTTCCTGGGGCCCCTGTGCTCCCGCCCTGGAGGTGTCCCCCAAGGCCAAGGGCTCACTCTCAGCCATCCCCAGGCTGCAGGCTGGGTACCTCTTCTCTATCTCTGGAGAGTTGAGCTCCCAGGGTTGGGCTGCCATCCCACTTGGACTCCAGGGGTTGGAACAGTTTGGAGCATTTTATCTTGAGGGGCAGGCGCTGCTTTTCTTTGGAAAGGTGTTGGATCTCAAACGATATAGTTGGTGTCACCTCAAGAGGGACCAGTTACTGAATTCCCAGGCCTCTGTGAGTGGGGCAGGGACATGGAGTTGGGACAGAGGAGCATCCAAGGAGCCATGGACAGAGATATGGGCAGCCCAGGTGGGCATCCAGCACTGGACGGCCCCCTTAATCACCAAGTAGCAGGTGGGCAGGGCAGGTTCAGGTTAGGAGTGAGGCTCCTGGGCCCCAAGGGCAGAGACAAGGGACACTAGGAGGGTCTTGGATCCAACAGCCCAACATACAAAACTCCAGGAATGGGTCCTGGTGACACATGCTAGGCTCAGGGAGGCAGTAGTGGCCACCCGCTCGTGTCCCTGGGCTTGCCCTACCTGCTATACAGCTCTGTGGACTGACTTCTGGCCTTCAGGTCCCCCATACAACCCAAAGCCAACGTCCTCAGTCTTCTGCTCTTTAAGCTGAGCTAGCAGGAGCCCCCTGGAAGCCATTTGCACCAGGTGGGTTATCTGACTGTCCCTGGTGGCATCTGTGGCCCCCAGACCTCAGCCTACTTAGAGGTCTGTGGTAGGTTCTAGCCTACAAGAGAGTCATGTTAGTGCCAGAGGCCAGGACATTGGGGGCCCTGCCCTGCTGTCATACTGGGTGACATCAGGTTGTGGTCCGGGAGTGGACACAGCCTCCTCTTAATGGAAGTCCAGGTGTGTCCAGCAGGTGGCACACCCTGCTGCTACTGGGGCTGGGTCAGTGGCTGAAGGAGGAGGGTCTCGTTGAAGAGAAGCCCCAGGCCAGGCATGGCAGCTCACCCCTGCAATCCCAGCACTTGGGAGCTGAGGTGGGTGTATTGCCTGAGCTCACAGGTTTGAAACCAGCCTGAGCCACAGCAAGACCCCATCTCTAAAAAATAGCTGGGCATTGTGGTAGGCACCTGTAGTCCCAGCTACTCAGGAGGCTGAGGCAAGAGGATCATTTGAACCCAAGAGTTTGAGGTTGCTGTGAACTAACATGCCATGGCACTCTATTGGGGGTAACAAAGTGAAACTTTGTCTCAAAAAAAAAACGAGGAGGAGGGGGAGGGGGAGGGGGAGGGGGGAGGAGAGGGGGAGGGAAGAGGAGGAGGAGGAGGAGAAAGAGAAGGAGAGGCTCAGCTCTGTGCTTCTCTGTTCTGGCAGGGCATTATCTGAAACTTGCTCTGTTGCCAAGACTAGAGTGTGGTGGCATCACTGTAGCTCACTGCAACCTTCAACTTCTAGACTCAAGTGACCCTCTTGTTTCAGCCTACCAGGGAGTTGGGACTACAGATGTGTGCCACCACATCCCACTAATTCTTCCGTTTTTTCTGTAGAGATGTGGTCTCGCTCTTCCCCAGGCTGGTCTCAGAACTCCCGAACCAAGTGATTCTCCCACCTCAGCCTCCCAGAGTGCTAGGATTACAGGCCTGAGCCACCATGCCCAGCCTTGGTTTGACCTTATTTTATTTTTTTTTTATTTTTTGAGACAGAGCCTTAAGCTGTCACCCTGGGTAGAGTACCGTGGCATCACAGCTCACAGCAACCTCCAATTCCTGGGCTCAAGCGAGTCTCCCAAGTAGCTGGGACCACAGGTGCCCGCCATTTTTTGGTTGCAGCTGTCCTTGTTGTTTGGCAGGCCCGGGCTGGATTTGAACCCGCCTGCTCAGGTGTATGTGGCTGGCGCCTTAGCCCATTGAGCCACAGGCGCTGAGCAGGTTTCACCTTATTTTAAACTCCCTACAAATGGAATCACAGAGCGTGTTCTCTTCTATGTCAAACTTTTTTCACTCAACATTATGACTACAAGAGCCATTAAAATTGTTAGCACGTCAGTAATTTATTCTTTTTCATTGCTATGTGGGATTCAATTGAATGAACATGATCAAAAAAATTTCCCATACTATTGTTGATGGGTATTAGTTAATTCTGCTTTTTTGGACATTATGAGTAAAGCTATTAGGAACATTTGGTATCTGTATTAGGAGAGGAACTGCTAGCTCACAGAGAATATGGCAGAGTTCCTTTATTGCAACCAAACATTTCCAAAGTGATTTTAATTTGCATTTCTCTGATGACTGATATTCTTTTTTACAATGTACCTGTTAAATTTATTGTCTCAGATTTTTTTTTTTAAGAGACAGAGTCTCACTCTGTCCCCCTTGGTACAGTGCCATGGTGTCACATCTCACAGCAACCTCCAGCTCTTGGGCTTAGGAGATTGTCTTGCCTCAGCCTCCCAAGTAGCTGGGACTACAGGCGCCCGCCACATGCCGGGCTATTTTTTTTTTTTATTGCAATTTGGCCGGGGCGGGTTTGAACCCGCCACCCTCGGTATATGGGGCCGGCGCCCTACTCACTGAGCCACAGGCGCCGCCCTATTGTCTCAGCTTTTAATTGATCTGTCTTTTTTCTTATTTATTTGAAAGCATTTTCTAATATGCTTGGGATATATATATATATCCCCCCACACACACATATATATATCAGATATAGCCCAGTCTGTATTTCTTTTTCATCTTCTTAATGCTGTCTTTTAATGAATAGACACTTCTCATTTTAATGTATGCTAATATAGAATTCTCTTCTTTTTTGGCTAATGATTTTTGTGTTTAGGTTTTACCTAGCCCAAGTTCATAAAGATATTCTTCCATATTTTCTGAAGGCTTGATATTGTTAGCAATCACCTTTAACACAGCTCTAATTTTTGTTTATGGTGTGAGGTAGGGGTTAAGGTTCATTTTACTTTTATATTTATACTTTGCTGATCACTCAGCAAAGTTTATTGCAAAGATACCATCCTTCACCATCCAATCCCAAAGGAGACATTTATAAGTCATGTATGGGACCTTCTATTCTATTGCATTGGTCTATTTGTCTGCTCTTGTGCCAATACCTATAGCTCTGTAATACGTCTTGATACTGTCTAGTGTGAGTTTTCTACTTTTATTTTTCTTTTTAAAAAAACCATTCTGCCTATTCAAGGATCCTGTGCATTTCCATATATATTTTACATGTTTTAGAATCAGCTTGACAATTTCTACCCACTTCCCCAAAAAGTCTGCTGAACTTTTGATTGGGATGTTATTGAATCTATATATCAATTTAGGGGAGAACTGACATCTGAATAATATTGAGTCTTCCAATCCTTTAACCTACAGGGGGTCAATCTGTCCTTTAGGTGTTCTTTAATATCCCTCAGTAATGTTCTATAATTTTCAGTACAACCATCTTGCAATTTTTTTGCTAGATTTATTCCTAGATATTTGACTTTTTTTTTTTTTAGATTTTTCAACCATATCCATTTTAATATACAACCAATTTCATTGAATTACTTATTTAAGCTGTTAATTGTTTTCAGATGCAATATCCAACAGTTCTTGTATGTAACTGTTCTTTCTTTTTCATTTTTTTTTCTTTCTTTCTTTCTTTATTTTTTGCAAGGTGAATGAATGTATCAGTGAATGAACACAGTCCCTTCCAGGGCAAAGTGAATGAATGTATCAATGAATGGACACAGTCCATTCACGGAATTGAGGCCCAGGAAATTCACATGAAATTGACCTAGGCATAGGAAATGGGGGTTCCACATTTAGTCCCAAGTGCAAAGTGAAGGAGACACCAAGGCACAGGTGTCTTCTCGGCAGTTGTCCGGCCTTTTTGGCTATTGGAGCCTCCGGTGGGGGTTGGAGGTCCCCCCTCCTTGCCTGTCATCCAGCCCGCTGGTTCTTCAGCTGGCTGCCGCAGCACCAACACCACCAAGGGGGAGGCGGCGGGTCTGCCAGCTCCGCTGAACTGGCCAGGGCGCAAATGTCCCGCATCACTTCTCCCTCTCCGAGTAAGATATTTGACTTTTAATGGTGTTTTAAATTTCACGTTTTTGATTTGATCTTTGCTAATAAGTGGATATATAGCTGGATTTTTTTTGTTTTTTTTGTTTTTTGCTTATATCGATCTGTGTCCAGAAACCTAATTCACATATTAGTTATAATTCTAGATTATTCTGGATCTTCTATATACACAATCATGTCAGCTGTGAATAGTGACCTCTTTCTTTCCCAATCTTGATACTGGTATTTTTTTATGTGCTCTAAAACTAGCATCTAAATTTTTTACAAAACCAAACCAAATCTCATGTTTTGTTTTGTTTTTTTCCTGAGATACGGTCTCTCTGTCACCCAGGCTTAAGTGCAGTGGTGCAATCAAGCTCACTGCATTCTTCTGTATTCTTTAAATGTTTTTAGTAAGCATGTATTACCTTTATTTTTTATTTTTTATATTTTGAGACATACTTCTGTATTCTTTAAATGTTTTTAGTAAGCATGTATTACCTTTTATTTTTTATTTTTTGAGACAGAGTCTCACTATGTTGCCCTCGGTAGAGTGCAGTGCCATCACAGCTCACAGCAACCTCAAACTCTTGGGCTCAAGTGATTCCCTTGCCTCTGCTTCCCAAGTAGCTAGGACTACAGGGGCCCACCACAATGCCCGGCTATTTTTTGTTGCAGTTGTTTAGCTGGCCCCGGGCCGGGTTGGAACCCGCCACCCTCAGTGTATGTGGCTGGCATCGTAATCATTGTGCTACAGGTGCCCAGCCAGCATGTGTTACCTTTATAATTATTTTAAAAAAATTTAAACCTACAGCACCCAGTATTCCCAGATTGTCTCCCATCCAAATACTAACCAGACCTTCCTCTGTGCAAAGCTTAGATCACAGGGGCACATCCAGGGTGGTGCAGATTATTGCTTTTATGGCTCTGTAAACAATCTGTTTAAATGGAGGGAGCAATACATGTTAGCATACTTTAAGCAATTGAAATTTACAAAATAAGAAATAATTCTTTAATTCCCCTGTCATATATTTCTGTTTTTTTCTATAGCTAGATAAAAATGGTTTCCTAGGCTCGGCACCTGTAGCTCAGTGAGTAGGGCCATACACCAAGGGTTGCAGGTTCAAACCCGGCCCAGGCCTGCTAAACAACAATGACAACTGCAACAAAAAAATAGCTGGGTGTTGTGGCAGGTGCCTGTAGTCCCAGCTACTTGGGAGGCTGAGGCCAGAAAATCGCTTAAGCCCAACGGTTTAAGATTGCTGTGAGCTGTGATGCCACAGCACTCTACCAAGGGTGACATAATGAAACTCTGTCTCAAAAAAAAAGAAAAAAAAGGTATCCTATTATAGTTCTCTTCTGCATCTTGATTTTTTCCTACATAAAATATGTTATGGTGCTATATTACTCTATATGAAATTATAAAAAAGACAAAACTAATTTATAGTGAGAAAAGTAGACCAATGGAGTCAGGACAGAGAGGTGGAGGTGTGGTTGGGAATAAACTGCAAAAGAGCATGAGAGAACATTTCTTTTTGGAGAAAGAAGTGTTCAATATAGTGATTGTAGTAGTTGTTACTTCAGTATATAACCTACTAAAACTTATATAGCTATACACTTAACATATTGCTGACTGGTCGCAAGTTACCTGGTAACATGGATAGTTTTTGCATGAAATTGCGGGTCAACGATGTGTTAAAATAGGTGCATTTTATTGTATATAAATTATATTTCAAAGAAAGTGATTACAATCTTTATAATATTGAAAGCCTAAAAATACACTGTGGGCCTGGTGCAATGGCTCATGCCTGTAATCCAAGCACTTTGGGGGCCGAGGTGGGAGGATCGCTTGAGGCCAGCCTGAGAAAGAGTGAGACTCTACCGCTATAAAAAATGGAAAAAATTAGCTGAGTGTTGTAGTGGGTGCCTATAGTTCCAGTTACTCAGGAGGCTGAGGCAGGAGGATCACTTGAACCTAGGAGGTCCAGGGAGGCTCACCTACTCAGGACACTGAGGTTGCAGTGAGCTGTGATAACCCTGTCTCAAACCAAACCAAACCAAACCAAAACAAAACTACTGCAGACATCTTCCCAGTTTGACAGGTAGTTTCACCTTATTAGTTTTTGTGGTCACATAGTATTCCATTGCATAATTGGACCTTAATTTAATTTACCAATTCCTGTTAATAAAGATTTAGTTTCTTCTTCAGTTTCTTTCTTTCTTTCTTTCTTTTTTTTTTTTTGAGACGAAGTCTCACTATGTCACCCTCAGTAGAGTGCTATGGCGTTACAGCTCACAGCAACCTCAAACTCTTGGGCTTAAGTGATTCTCTTGCCTCAGCCTCCCAAGTAGCTGGGATTATAGGCATCCACCACAGCGCCGGCTATATTTTTTGTCACAGTTGTCATTGTTTGTTTAGCTGGCCTGGGCTGGGTTCCAACCTGCCAGCCTCAGTGTACATGGCCAGTGCCCCACCTACTGAGCTACAGGTAGCACCTTCAATTTCTTTTATGAACAATGTTTCCATGATCATGGTTATGGCCACATCTGTGTATACTTGTCTGGTCATTTCTTTAGATAAATTCTCAGAAATGAAATTTCTTGGACCAAAAATATTTAATAGCAATAGATATTGGTATTATAATCCAATATTTTATACTAGCTGGGTGTTGTGGTGGGTGCCTGTAGTCCCACCCGAGGGTCTGAGGCTGAAGGCTGAAGCAGGAGGATAGCTTGAGCCCAGGAATCTGAGGTTGCTGTGAGCTAGGTTGATGCCATGGCACTCTATCCTGGGGTGACAGAGTAAGACTCTGTGTCAAACAAAATAATCCCCCCCCCCAATTGTTATACTAATTCATACTTCTACCAACTATGTATTAAGATTTTCACTACTGCTACATTCTCACCAGTGCAGTCTGTTATGTTTGTATAATATTTGCCAATTGGAAAGATTAAAAATGGGGCTCAGCGCTTGTGGCTCAACAGGCTAAGGCACCAGCCACGTACACCTGAGCTGGCAGGTTCGAATCCAGCCCGGACCTGCCTAACACCAATGATGGCTGCAACCGAAAAATGGCCGGGCATTGTGGCGGGCGCCTGTAGTCCCAGCTACTTGGGAGGCGGAGGCAAGGGACTCGTTTGAGCCCAGGAATTGGAGGTTGCTGTGAGCTGTGATGCCACAGCACTCTATCCAGGGTGAGAGCTTGAGGCTCTGTCTGTCTTAAAAAAAAAGGAAGATTAAAAATGGGCTTAGCGCTTGTAGCTCAGTAGCTAGGGCGCGAGCCACATACACTAGAGCTGGAGGTTCGAATCCAGCCCGGGCCTGCCAAACAACAATGACAACTACAACCAAAAAATAGCTGGGCATTGTGGTGAGCACCTGTAGTCCCAGCTACTTGGGAGGCTGAGGCAAGAGAATCACTTAAGCCCAAGGGTTTGCGGTTGCTGTGAGCTGTGACACCATGGCACTCTACCCAAGGTGACATAGTGCGACTCTGTCTCAAAAAAAAAAAAAAGAAAGAAAGAAAGATTAAAAATGATACCTCACTGGTTCCTTTTTTTTTTTTTTGAGACAGGGTCTTGTTCTGTGGCCACTACTAAATACAGTGGCATCCCCCAGGTCACAGTAACTTCAAACTCCTGGGTTCAAGCAATCTTCTTACCTCAGCCTCCCAAGTCACTGGGACTACAGGAGCTCACCACGATGCCTGGATAATTTTTTTATTTTTAGTAGAAACAGGATCTTGCTCTTGCTCAGGCTGGTCTCAAACTCCCGAGCGCAAGTGATGCTCCTGCCTCAGCCTCCCAGAGTGCTAGGATTACAGGCCTGAGCCCCCTCGCCTGGGTAACTCTGGCCTTTTTCTTTTCCTCTAACATGCACTTGCTGTTGGCCCTGCCTGAAATTCCCTTTTCCTAGGTTTTCACATGTCTAACCCCTCCTCACCCTTCTCTGCTCCTGGATAGCTTTCTCCCAGAGGTCTTCCCTGGCCACCATGACCAAAGCATCCCCCCTGCCCCTCCCCCTCGATTGCCAATCCTCTTTGTCACTCACAGTTTATTTCGGTCCCAGCACTAATCACCAGCTGAATCTGCCTTGCTTATTTGCTTATTTTCTTCTCTGTTGTCACCATCCCCTACCCTCTAGTGTGTGCCTAGAACACACGACTGGGGGCCTGTTTGGCCCTTAGTAAATATTTGCTGGTTGAATAATTAAATGAAAACAAATCATATAATTACATCCATAGGTGCTAAAAAGTCATTTACTAATTTAACAGACATTCCTAACTTTTAAAAACCGTGTAAAGCGGTGCCTGTCGCTCAAAGGAGTAGGGCACTGGCTCCATATACCGGAGGTGGTGGGTTCAAACCCAGCCCCAGGCCAAAAACTGCCAAAAAAACCCCGTGTAAAGCTACTATAAGAGGCAGGAGCTGATGATACGGCGCAAGCACTGGTGTCAGGGAGGTCTTGTTTTCTATACCAACTGAGTCACTTTCCACATGTGTGTCCTTGGGCAAGTCACTTAACCTTTCTGAGTCTCATGCCCTCATCTATAAAATGGAAGAGATAATGGTATTGAAAGTTGTTATGAGAAGTAAATTAAATGATGTAAATATAGTGCTTAACAGAATATCTGAAAAGCAGTATGCTTTCAGTAAGTATGATACATTATTATTTGAATGGTAATAGAAAACAAGTGGAGAAGAAAATGAACTTGAAACCTGTCACAAACACCATGCCTAACAGTTTGGGTTGGACCCACTCCTGGTTCCCTAAGACATGAGTGCGTTCCATTACTGCATTGCTCCAGGGACGAGGTAAGCCTAAGCTAATGCAATAAATTGTGTGCAATAGAGTTAATTTTAGAGATGCTTCATATTAATTATATGAGAATAATATTCTCACAGAAGCAATCTCAAAACCTAAAGAAAGTTAACTGAAAAACAATGAGAACATACATTAATACTTAATATGCTGATGAGATAGGAGATATAATAAAATACACACAAATTAATCATCTTCTTTTATACCAACAATATTCATAATAACAACAGAAACTATTTTAAAAATACCTATGTACAAATAAAAATTTGGCAAGATCTAGAAGAGAAAAAGTAGAAAGTTTTGTGAAAGAGCGTAGAGAAAGACCTCAACCAGGCACAGCGATTCACACCTGTGATTCCAGTACTTCGGGAGGCTGAGGGAGAGAGAGTGCTTAACGCCAGGAGTTGGAGAACAGAAATTATATTATTAAAAATAAAATGCGACTCGGCGTCCATAGCTCAAGGGTTAGGGTGCCAGCCACAAACACCGAGGCTGGTGGGTTTGTACCCAACCTGGGCAGGCTAAACACCAACGACAACTACAACCAAAAAATACCCGGGCATTGTAGCAGGCACCTGTAGTCCCAGCTACTTGGGAGGCTGAGGCAAGAGAATCACTTAAAAAAAAAAAAAAAAAGTAATAGTGGCTGTTGCATTTTATCCAATCTACATTTCTAGGGGGTTTTAGATATGACAATGTTTTGTGTACTACTAAGTACTTAATGGTAAGAGGTATTGAAATCCAGAAATAATAAATGTGAAAATATGAGCCTGAGGATTCCTTTTAGAGACGGAGTCTTGCTCTGTTCCCCAGGCTGGAGTGCAGTGGCGTCATCAGCTCACAGCAACCTCAAACTCCTGAGCTGCAGTGATCCTCCTGCCTCAGCCTCCCGAGTAGCTGGGTCTACAGGGTGTGTCACCATGCCTGAGCCTGAGGGTTCTCAACACCGATCTGCCGTCCCCCATTCACCTGAAGCCTGAGCCCGATCAGTATCTGCCTGACCATGACCCCCTCTGGAGCCCAGTCTGGGATTCCCCTCTCTCAGTGCCTCAGTTCCAGCTGCTGCCCTGAGTGGCTTCCTCCCACCTCTCTTCACTGGACTTGTTGAAATCCTGCCCCAGGCTTAAGGTCTAAATCATCCTCATTTGTCAGTCACGTGTTCCCACCTCTTCTTGTGACACTCCTGGTTCCCAGGTTCATCTCTCCCTGGCCAGTCTCCCTCAGGAGGTCCTGGTCCTCATGCCGTTAATGCTGACTGAGGGGGACGTGAATCAAGGGCTCCTCCCACTGGGGCCTTGTTAGACATTTGACTTCCCCACATGGCATCACGCACCTTTTGGGGGTCTGATAAGAGCTAGGAACACCTTCCTGGAAAATGCAATACAGGAAAGAAACTCTGAAAATAAGGAAGTTGTTTTAGAAATGGAGATAAGAACTCAAAGCAGGAATTAAAAAATCCCAGAAGGGCAAAACCCCGGACAGATGATCACTGTCAACATTGACAATGAAAAGCCACAATAACAGTTTGCACCCTTGATATGACGGCATGAGAAGGCCACTTTACCTCTTTACCCCTGTGCATATCCGAGGATATATATCCTCAGTGTAATAATGAGAGAAACGCCCTACAGGATCTCAACTGAGGCACACTCTGCAAAACACCTGCCTGACACTGCTCAAAATTCTCATCAAAAACAAGGGATGTCCAAGGAATTGTCACAGTTAAGGGAGCCGAGGGAGACATGAGGACTGAACATGCTGTGTGTCCTGGGCAGACTACTGAGACAGGAGGAGGCTGGATAAAAACTAAGGACATCAGATAAACAATAAAACACAGACTTTAGTTATTAAATAAAAAAAAGAGAATCACTTAAGCCCAAGAGTTGGAGGTTGCTGTGAGCTGTGACACCATAGCACTCTACTGAGGGCGACAAAGTGAGACTCTGTCTCAAAAAAACAGTAAACAAATAAATAAAACAAAATGAAATAAAGAAAGCCCTCCAGTTACTCACCATAAATCCATACACATAATGCAACTTTACTCAAAATCCCATCACTTTTCCCCTTGGCTTTGACATTTAGAAAAATAACAAAGTGAGAGTAGCCAAGGACACTGAAGCAGTGTAACAAGAGGGGCCGTGCCCCGGCTTAGTGCCAATGTTCCTGGATTAGCTCAGCGTGTTTGGATACCATCTAATTTTAATTCACTAATTTACTAATTTAAATGTAGCATCCCTTGCTTCTTGAGCACTAGTATGAACCAAATGGCTGAAAAATGCTATTTTACTTATTGCTAAGCTTCTTTCAGAATTTTTCAGATAAAAGTGTTCACCCAGGTTGGACACAGTGGCTCATGCCTATAATCCCACCACTTTGAGAGGCCAAGGCGGCAGATTGCTTGAGGCCAGAAGTTCAAGTTCAAGCTCAGCCTGGGCAAAATGGCAAGTAGTCCCAGCTACTTGGGAAGCTGAGGCAGGAGGATTGCTTGAGCCAGGTGTTCAAGGTTGCAGTGAACTGTGATGGCATGGGTGACAGACCACCGCCTTGTCTCAAGAAAAAAAAAAGGTTCAAGCTGAGTTAAAATTCCAGGATCCCTAATGCAAATCCAGGGTCAGGGAATCTATTAATCCTTGGGGCTGTAGCCAGTGAATTCTCCTTAAGCTAAACCCTGAGAACCAGAGAACTGAAGGGTCTGACAGTATGCATCTGACCTGCTTCTCTGTGCAGTGACAGCTGGGGCATGTTTACATACAGGGCTGCCATCAGCAACAAGAGGCTGTAATCTCTGTTGGCCATGCATCATGTTTTCTCTCCCCAAACCAGGGATGACAGATGTCTGGCCCCTACTCCCTGATTCCTGGGGCCCTGCTGGAAGGGGTGCCGTGGCTTACATACCTGGTGAGGAGGTAGGGGTGAGCGCGGGGTCCTCAGTGTCCACCTTGGCTACAGGAGGGTCACAGAGGGGGATGACCAGCGTTGGCAGGAAGGAGGCAGGGGAATGTAAACGGGTGAGCCTTGAGCGAAGTTTGGACTCTGAGCGTCTGGATCACCATCCCCAGCCCCAAACAGCGCATCTAGTGGGCCAGGAGCCCCTGTGGTCCTGGGAAAATAGTAAGAAAAGCAGCTGTGTGGCTGCTTTGAGAAGTAGCTTTCTCTCCCTTTGGACTTTTCCTCCTTTCTGTTCTTTTTCTTTTTTTTCCGTTTTTTAGACAGAATCTTACTCTGTGCCCTGGGTAAAGTACTGTGGCGTTATAGCTAATAGCAACCTCAAACTCTTGGGCTTGAGTGATCCCTTTGCTTTAATGTCCCAAGTAGCTGGGAGAACAGGCACCTATCACAACATTTGGCTAGTTTTTCCTGTTTTTATTTATTTATTTATTTATTTATTTACTTACTTATTGTTGTTATTGTTGAAACAGAGTCTCACTTTGTTACCCTTGGTAGAGTACCCTGGTGTCACAGCTCACAGCATCCTCAAACTCTTGGGCTGAAGTGATCCTTTTGCCTCAAGAGATCCTCTTGCCTCACCCTCCTGAGTAGCTTGGACTACACACACCTGCCACAATACTTGGCTATTTTTCAGAGAAGGGGTCTCGCTCTTGCTCAGGTTGGCCTTGAACTCCTGAGCTCAGGCACTCCAACTGCCTTGGCCTCCCAAAGTGCTGGGATTACAGGCGTGAGCCACCTTGATTAGCCTAGTTTTTCTATTTTTATGAGAGAGAGGGCCTTGCTTTTGCTCAGGCTATTCTCAAACTACTGAGCTCAGGCAATCCACCGGCCTCGGCCTCCCAGAGTGCTAGGATTACAGGCATGAGCTACTCCACTCAGGCTTTCTGTTGTTTTCTAATCTATGAACTCTTATACCCTCTGTCTGTCCGCCTTCTAGATTCTACCACTATCAACATGCCCCACCAGAGTGGTCCATTTGGTACAATCAATTAACCTACACTGACACTTCACTATCACCCAAAGTCTACAATTTCCTTTGGGGCTCACTCTTGGAGCTGCATGTTCTGTGGGTTTGGACAAACACATACTAATGTGCACCCACCATTAACGTATGCTACAGAGCAGTGTCACTACCCCAAAGACCCTCTGCGCTCCACTCCCACCCTCTGTGCCCTGCCCCTTACACTGTTGCTGGCTCTGTACATGTATCTCCACACTTTCGCCTTTTCCAGAATGTTAGTGGGAATCATGTCGTGTAGCCTTCCCAGATAGGCTTCTTTATTTCCTTCCTCCTTTTGAATGAATCTACTTGAAACCTCGTCAACATTTTCAGGTCACAAATGAGGGCACCAGGATGCAGACAGGTGGCACAGCCCGCCCAGGGTCACCCAGCTGGTAAGTGACAGGGCTGGAGTGTGAGCCCAGAACCCCAGTTCCTATCCACTTGGCTCCTGCATCCGTGTGATTGTTCTCACCATCTGGAAACAAATAAGCCCTTCCAGACCTTTCTTGGAGGTGAGGCCAGTGGGCCACCTGCAGCCCGGGAAGGGGGCAGGGGAGGGTCCTCAACCCCATTCCAGGCCACTGAGTAAGGGTGGCAGACAGCAGGGTTGGGCCTTCTCTTCACAGTTCCTGGTGGTAACCCCAGACTCCATGAGGAAGCAGGAGGTGCAGACGGGCAGGGAGGCTGGCCCGGGCCATGGCACCAGCTCCCCAGCTGAGCAGGTGAAAGCCCTCATGGACCTGCTGGCCGGGAAGGGTGGACAGGGCTCCCAGGCCCCACAGGCTCCTGACAAGACACCAGACTCCCCGCTGGGATCCTGCAGCCATGGTAGGACTGCTTGGGAGGCCATGGAGGGATCTACCTGGGCCTTCTCCCCTCCAACCTTCCCTGATCCTGCCTTCACCTCTGGCCTCTGGCCTCCAGATTCAAGGATACAGCGGCATCGAGAGGCCCTGCTGAGCAGGGTGGGAGGCGGCCTGGAGCTGGGCAGCACCGCACACAGGCTGACCACCCTCCTGCTGGTGGAGGGCCTAACAGACCTGCAGCTGAAGGAACACGACTTCACGCAGGTGGAGGCCACCCGTGGGGGCCGGCGCCCGGCCAAGCCCATCGCCATGGACAGGCTTTTCCTGCCTCTCTCCCGAGTGTCCATCCCACCCCGTGTCTCCATCACGGTCGGGGTGGCTGGCATGGGCAAGACCACCCTGGTGAGACACTTTGTCCACCTCTGGGCCCGAGGGCAGGTTGGCAAGGACTTCTCATTGGTGTTGCCTTTGACCTTCCGGGATCTCAACACCCACGAGAAGCTATGCGCAGACAGACTCATCCGCTCTATCTGCCCCCACATCCGGGAGCCCACCTTGGTGTTGGCAGCCCCCACGAGAGTCCTCCTGATCTTGGACGGCTTGGATGAGTGTAAGACGCCTTTGGACTTCTCAAATACTGTGGCTTGCACGGACCCCAAGAAGGAGATCCAGGTGGACCACCTGATCACCAACATTATTCGAGGAAACCTCTTTCCAGAAGTTTCTCTCTGGATCACATCCCGTCCCAGTGCAGCTGGTCAGATCCCAGGGGGCCTGGTGGACCGGATGACTGAGATCCGGGGCTTTAATGAGGAGGAGATCAAGCTGTGTTTGGAGCAAATGTTTCCCAAGGATGAGGCCGTCTCGGGCTGGATCCTGAGCCAGGTGCAGGCCGACAGGGCCCTGTACTTGATGTGCACTGTTCCAGCCTTCTGCAGGCTCACGGGGTTGGTGCTGGGCTACTTGTGCCACAAAAGGTCGGGGCCCCAGGATGCAGAGCTGCGGCCTCCAAGGACCCTGTGTGAGCTGTACTCTTGGTACTTTAGGATGGCCCTCAGCGGGGAGGGGCTTGAGAAGGGCAAGGTGAGCCCTCGAATTGAGCAGGTGGCCCATGGTGGCCGCAAGATGGTAGGGATGCTGGGCAGGCTGGCCTTCCACGGGCTGGTCAAGAAGAAGTACGTGTTTTATGAGCAGGACATGAAGGCACTGGGCATGGATCTCACCCTGCTGCAGGGCGCCCCATGCAGCTGCTTCCTGCAGCGTGAGGACACACTGGCCTCCTCCGTGGCCTACTGCTTCACACACCTGTCCCTGCAGGAGTTTGTGGCGGCTGTGTATTACTACAGCGCTTCCAAGAAGGCCATCTTCGACCTCTTCACGGAGAGCGGCGTGTCCTGGCCCAGGCTGGGCTTCCTCACGCATTTCAGGTGCGCAGCCCAGCGGGCCATGCAGGCCGAGGACGGGAGGCTGGACGTGTTCCTGCGCTTCCTCTCTGGTCTCTTGTCCCCGAGGGTCAACCACCTGCTGGCTGGCTCCCTGCTGGCGCCAGGCGAGCACCAGGGCTACCGGGCCCAGGCGGCCGAGCTCCTGCAGGGCTGTCTGCGCCCTGATGCTGCAGTCTGTGCCAGGGCGGTTAATATCCTGCACTGCCTGCACGAGCTGCAGCACACGGAGCTGGCCTGCAGCGTGCAGGAGGCCATGGACAGTGGGGCCCTGGCAGGGCTGACGAGCCCTTTGCACCGGGCTGCCCTGGCCTACCTCCTACAAGTGTCTGATGCCTGCGCCCAGGAGGCCAACCTGTCCCTGTGCCTCAGCCCAGGCGTCCTCCAGAGTCTGCTGCCCCAGCTGCTGTACTGCCAGAGCCTCAGGTGGGTGCTGGGCTGGGCCGGGGAGACACGAGGGTAGTGGTGAGAGAAGGACCTGGGTGTTCCTTCCTGCACCACGATCCATCTCCTGGAGCTGCTGTAACAAAGAACCACAAACCCAGTGGCTTCAAACAACACAAATTTGTTCTCTCACAGCTCTGGAGGCCAGAAGTCTAAATCCAGGGGTCAGTAGGGCCTCATTCCTCTGACACCTGCAGGGACGGCTCCCTGGCCTGTCTAGCTCTGGCACTGCCAGCAATCCTTGGGGATCCTTGGCTTGTCGCAGCATTGAGCCATTGCCCGCCTCTGTGGCATAAGCCGTTTTTCCCCTGTGTGTGTCTGTCTTCACATGGCACTGTCCTTTCTGAAAAGGACACCATCAGTCTGGATTACAGGCCTGCTCTACTCCAGCATGACCTTACCTTCATGAGTTACATCCGCAACGACCCGCTTTCCAATTAAGGTCACATTCCTGAGGCTCTGGGGGTCAGGAGTTGAATTCACAGCACCTCCTGAACCATTCTGTCTGATGGAAGCTGACACTGCCCTCCCCTTCTACTTCTCCAGACCTTAGCAAGCAGGAAGGGAAAAATGTGGGCCGAGGTTCCTTCGGGACCTGACAGCAGCTTGGGTGCCCTCAGAAGTGGGAGAGCTTATAACTGGTGGCCCGCAGAGGCGTGTGGTGCGTGGACTGTTGGGATGACAGCCTGTGGAGGAGACGCCTCTGAACAGGCACCACAGGGCTCACCAGCACCAAGCCTTCCATTCTCTCTTTTAGAAAGACCCACACATGTGGGCGTGCTCAGCATACACCGCTGAGCTGCAGCGAGGGTGGGATGCAGAGAGGCAGAGAGTGAGTCTGCAGCCGACACTCATTGTCACTGCTCCCCTTGGCAGGCTGGACACCAACCAGTTCCAGGATCCAGTGATGAACTTGCTGGGAAGTGTGTTAAGTGGAAAGGACTGTCGCATTCAGAAGATCAGGTAATGCTGACCCAGGAGACCCCCCCCAGGGTACGCACCTGTCTGGAGGGGTACGGGGCCCCTCCCCATCATCCTCTCTGTGCAGCTGGCCAGTGGCACCTTCAAGGAGAGGTACCTTTGAAGCCTGTGACTCAGGATCCAGTCTGCTTGTTTCTGCCCATTCCAGAAAGTGCCAGAGGCTCAGGTACCTCATCTATGAGAAGAGGGAAATGACCAGACACTGCTGTGGTCATGGAAGCATTAGAATTAAAATTTAATTCTAGGCTCGGCGCCTGTGGCTCAACGGGCTAAGGCGCCAGCCACGTACACCTGAGCTGGCTGGTTCGAATCCAGCCCGGCCTGCCAAACAACAATGACGGCTGCAATCTAAAAAAAAAAAAAAAAAAAAAAAATGGCCGGGCGTTGTGGCGGGCGCCTGTAGTGCCAGCTACTTGGGAGGCGGAGGCAGGAGACTCGCTTGAGCCCAGGAATTGGAGGTTGCTGTGAGCTGTGATGCCACAGCACTCTGTCCAGGGTGACAGCTTGAGGCTCTGGCTCAAAAAAAAAAAAAAAAATTTAATTCTAAATTAACTTAAACAATTTTTAATTTAAAAATTATATCTTTAATGTTATCATTAGACAACATTTCATCATGCACTAATGAAATCTCTCCTGGAATAACATTTCTGGATCTCATAACATGCTGGTTTGTAGTTGAATCGATGTGATGTTCTGGGGGTCGGAGAACAGGGCTCAGGGAGAAATTTCTCATCCTTACACAAACCTCCAGGTTCTGAAGTATTCTTCATCAGAGTTAACAACAATTGAAACTGAGTCAGAAACAAAAGTCAGTCATTGAGGATAGCGGTTAGAGTCATGGGCTCTGCATGACATTGAACAAATCACCTGGCAGTAAAAATGGGCTTAAAAGGGTATTTACCTGTGAATTTGGGGGATCCCTATGACCACCCTCAGGTTCACCAATCTGCTAGGTCTCAGAACTCAAAAATGCCATTATAGGGCGGAGTCTGTGGCTCAGTGAGTGGGGCGTCAGCCCCATATACCGAGGGTGGCAGGTTCAAACCCTGCCCCGGCCAACTTCAACAAAAAATAGCCAGACGTTGTGGCGGGCGCCTGTAGTCCCAGCTACTTGGGAGGCCGAGGCAAGAGAATCACCTAAGCCCAGGAGTTGGAGGGTGCTGTGAGCTGTGACTCCACGGCACTCTACCAAGGGTAAAGTGAAACTCTGTCTCAAAAACAAAAACAAAAAAACGCCATTATACTCATGGTTACAATTAATTATCCTGAAAGGACACAGACTAATATGAGGAAAAGAAAAAGGCATATTGAATGGGGGCCTGGAAAGACCAGGCCTGAGCTTCCAGCTGTCCTCTCCTAGTGGACAGACGGCAACACTTACTTCTGCTGGAAATACTGCCAACCAGGGACGTTCACCAAAGCCTTGGTGTCTAGGATTTTTAATTGGGGGTTGGGTTACAAAGACATATCTGATCACTTGGATGAATGACCTTAGTCTACAGCCCCTCCAGAGGGCAAGCTGGTACTGCATCGCCCAAGACCCCTACCACAAATCACATTGTGAGATGAACTCTCCAGCATGACCCAAGGTCCCTAGGTAAACAAAGACGTTCTTATGCCAGCTCATTCTAAGGGCCAGGTCAATCCTTCAGTGCACATTACCTTTTTTTTTTTTTTTTTTTTTTGAGACAGGGTCTCACTATGTTGCCCTTAGTAGAGTGCCGTGGTGTCACAGTTCATAGCGACCTCAAACTCTTGGGCCTAAGCGATTCTCTTACCTCAGCCCCCCAAGTAGCTGGGACTACAGGTGCCCACCACAATGCCTGGCTATTTTTTTTGTTGCAGTTATTGTTTTAGCAGGCCCGGGCCCGGTTCGAACCTTCAACCCTCGGTGCATGTGGGTGGCACCATAACCACTGCGCTACGGCTGCGGAGCCCACATAGCCTTTTAGAGTTGTTGTGAAGTTCAGGCTCAGAGGAAGCTCTGGGTAAGGGCTGATTATTATTATTATTATTATTTTTTGAGACAGAGTCTCACTATGTTGCCCTAGGTAGAGTGCTGTGGTGTCACAGCTCACAGCAACCTCAAACTCTTGGAGTTAAGTGGTTCTCTTACCTCAGCCTCCTAAGTAGCTGGGACCATAGGTGCCTGCCACAACGCCCAGCTATTTTTCTGTTGCAGTTGTCATTATTGCTTAGCTGGCATGGGCTGGGTTTGAACCTGCCAGCCTTGGTGTATGTGGCCAACGCCGTAACCAGCTATGGGCGCTGAGCCAGGGCTGGTTATTATTAACAGGATTACTTTTGCCTTGTTAGCAGAAGATATAAATGTAACTTCTTTGACAGAAAAATGATAATGACAACCCATTATTAATAGGTTTTTCCTTCATTGGAGGCTCTAAGCATTTTTAGCACATGACAAACTTCTAGTTGTGCTTAAAGGAAGCTGGGTAGTGCTCAGAAGTTATTCTGAATGAAGCCAAAAATTTCTCCTATGGCCACATGCTCCCCTGTACCTTTTTATGGTGGTGCTCAATGCCATATCCCTGTTTGAAATGCCCAAGGCATCCTTCAGAAAACACAAATGCTGCATGTTAAATATTATTTATAAAATATTACAAAAGTACTGGAGGGAACAATGACTTTTTTAGAATTTGAGAACATGTTTATAGAAAATGACCTGGATGGGCTCAGCACCCGTAGCTCAGTGGTTAAGGCACCGGCCACATACACCAAGGCTGGCGAGTTTGAACCCGACCCGGGCCTGCTAAACAGCAATGACAAGTGCACCAAAAAAATAGCCGGGCGTTGTGGCAGGTGCCTGTAGTCCCAGCTACTTGGGAGGCTGAGGCAAGAGAATCACTTAAGACCAAGAGTTTGAGGTTGCTGTGAGCTGTGACACCATGGCACTCTGCCTAAGGCGACATAGTGAGACTCTGTCCCCCACAAGAAAAAGAAAAAAAAGAAAGAAAGAAAATGGCCTGGATGGATGGTGTGATCAAAATTCTCTGAAAAGGAATTTGAGAAAAGAGACCTTATTTCAGTGAACAATTTGCAAACCAGAGAGACAGAGCCTCTTCGGAGGACAAAGGGAAGGTTGATCTTCGTTTCTTTTTAAAATTTCAGATTAATTTGAGAGTACAAACAATTAGGTTACAATGCGTGTGTTTGTTAAGTAGCGTCCCTATCGTAGAAGTGTCCCACACCCAAGAGGTGTGCCATATGCCCTTACATTGTGCCCTTTAGGTGGGAGCTCACCCTTCCTCTTCCCACCTCCCCTCTTCTTCCTCCTCCCACCAACTTGAATTGAATGGAATTTTTCTCTTATGTGGGCATGTGTTAGACCTTCTACTGGCTTCTTATTAGCATGGAGTACATTGGATACTTGCTTTTCCATTCTTGTGATACTTTACTAAGAAGAATGTGTTAATGCTTCATCCAGGTTAATATGAAAGATGTAAAGTCTCCATCTTTTTTATGGCTGAATAGTAGTCCATGGTATACACATACCACAGTTTATTCATCCATTTCTGGGTTGATGGGAATTTAGGTTGTTTCTATATCTTGGCAATTATAAATGGAGCTGTGATAAATCTAGTGCAAATGTCTTTATGATAAAATGATTTTTTTTCGTTTGAGTAGACCCCTAATAATGGGATTGTGAGATCAAATGGAAGGTCTATTTTGAGTTATTTGAGGATTTTCCATACTAATTTCGAAAGAGGCTATATTAGTTTGCAGTTCCACCAACACCGTAACAGTGTTCCCTTCTCTTCACAACCACACCAGCATTTGCAGCTTTGAGACTTTATGATGTGGGCTATTCTCACTGGGGGTAGGGAATATCACAGGGTGGTTTTGACTTGCATTTCTCTGATGATTAGGGAGGATGAGCATTAGGATTGATCTTTTATAGAGTCTCCACCCAGGTAAACTTATGCAAATGAAGGGTTCAAACTTGCCTAGTTCTGATTGGCTGATGCTTGCTGAGTTCTGATTGGTTGTTATAGGTGACCTGCTACTGATTGCTTCAAGCAGCATAAACAGGAATAGGCAGTTATCAAAGTCCCAAAGTTAAGCAGACCTGTAGGTTTTCTGGGAACTCAAAAGAACCTGTGGGCTCGGCACCTGTGGCTCAACGGGCTAAGGTACACCTGAGCTGGCAGGTTCGAATCCAGCCCGGGCCCGCCAAACAACAATGACGGCTGCAACCAAAAAATGGCCGGGCGTTGTGGCGGGCGCCTGCAGTCCCAGCTACTTGGGAGGCGGAGACAGGAGACTCGCTTGAGCCCAGGAATTGGAGGTTGCTGTGAGCTGTGATGCCACGGCACTCTATCCAGGGTGACAGCTTGAGGCTCTGTCTCAAAAAAAAAAAAAAAAAAAAAAAGAACCTGTGTATGGGCGGCACCTGTGACTCAGTGAGTAGGGCACCAGCCACCCTGCCCCAGCCAAACTGCAACAAAAAAATAGTCGAGCCTTGGGGCAGGCGCCTATAGTCCCAGCTACTCGGGAGGCTGAGGCAAGAGAATTGCCTAAGCCCAAGAGCTGGAGGTTGCTGTGAGCTGTGACGCCACAGAACTCTACCAAGGGGAACAAAGTAAGACTCTGTCTCAAAAAAAAAAGAACCTGTGTGACCTCTAGTCAGCAAACGACCACTTGACTGTAGTTTTAACTGAAGGCCAGTTAGTCACTTAGGATTCATCATGATGGATTAGGTTTTTCAGGGTTCACAGTGATTTTTTTATTTTTTTATTTTTTTGCAGTTTTTGGCCGGGGCCGGGTTTGAACCCACCACCTCCGGTACATGGGGCCAGTGCCTTACTCCTTTGAGTCACAAGCGCCGGCCCACAGTGATCTTTAAACATCTTTTTTTTTTTTGGCAGTTTTTGGCCAGGGCCGGGTTTGAACCCATCACCTCTGGTATACGGGGCTGGCGCCCTACTCCTTTAGCCATAGGCACCACCCACCCAATCTTTAAACATTTTTAAGCAAAGGAACACCTCCTTTTCTTTTTTTCTTTTCTTAGAGACAGGGTCTTGCTGTATTGCCTGGGCTAGATTTGAACTCCTGGCCTCAAGTGCTCCACCTGCCTCAGCTGTCTGAATAGGGGAATTACAGGCATGTGCCGCTGTGCCCAGCTCAGCAATTGAACCATTTCTAAAAGTGATGTGTTGGGCATAATCTTCTGAAGTACAACAGACAAAAAGGGAGCTGTTGGGATTGAAAGAAGTGGGGATGTGGGGGCCCAAGCACAGCCAGTTAGTTCTCCCTCATCCTCCTGTTGGCCTGTGGTTTTCTGGAATCCTAGGGGCCCTCGGAAAATAGCTTGAAAAGCACCAGCCTGGGAATTGCAATTGAACAACTATATCCCATGGGCTAAATGCCTGAAAAACTGTCAAGAAATTCAACAGCTACTATTTCTGAAACCGGATACATGGGGCAACATTAAGTTGATTCACCAGCAAATGCCTGGCATCCCTCATTCAAGGCAGATACAGATGTACGGTTCTTTTTTTCCTTTAGTTTTGTAATAACTCTACCATTTCCCACTTTGCACTAGAGTAGAGGCTAATAGGAGTAGTGTTTCGGAACTAGTTTATAGCAGTTCATAAGAGCTATTGAATTTTTGGGAATTTTGCAATTTGGCCACAGTGGGAATATTTACACCATGGGAATATGAAAATGCTACAGATCAGTTGTTTGTCCCTTGTTTTTTTCTGAGTCAGTTTACCAGTGTGCTAGTAGTTGGCATCCCTGGGCAGACCTCTATAATTGTCCATGTTCTCTGCTGTGCTGCTGGTGTAGAAGCTGTTGTGCTGAATTCTGGCCAAACTTTTCCCTGGAACCCTTTGCCAGGGTGAGGGCTGTCCACGCTGACCAGGGTTTTTCTTTGTCTGCCGTTCTGCTCCAGACGTCACCTTATCTCCACCTGTGTATAGGCCCTGATGATGCTGGACGGGCCTAGCGGGTTAAAGAAGTGTTGAAGGAGAGGAGACAAGATTTATATGCCTGAAATGACCAGTTCTCTCTCTTTCCTTGGGCAGCTTGGCTGAGAACCAGATCAGTAACAAAGGGGCCAAAGCTCTGGCCAGATCCCTCCTGGTCAACAGAAGTCTGACCACTCTGGAGTAAGTAGGACACCAAAGGCCAAACTTCATCACTGGGACCAGGGGAGCCGTGAGCCATTCTGTGAAGTGCCTTCCCCTCCCCTGACATGACTGGGATCTTATCAATTCTTCCTGATTCTCTAGATTCAGCCCCTGGGGAGCGCTTGGAGCTGGTTCCAAGGACTTCAGCCTCCTGTAGGAATAGGACAGAGGGAAACCACCCCTGGCTCACAAACTCCCCTGGGTGGGTGGGAAGAACAGTTGAGTCCCCACCCTGTGAAACACCAGATTGGGGCCCTGAATCTGGGATTAGTTTTATCCCCAGCTGTATACCTGCCCAAGCCCACTAGTCCCATCAGGCCTTGCTTTTCCGCCCATCACGTGGGGCTATCTTGGAAACTCCTCCTTTGTTCACTGTACAAAGATCTCTGCCCTGGTTCCACTAAATGTGAACCCTTAAATCCTGACACATTCCCTTTCAGGATCATGTGAGGGTTGGTGTCATTTCTGTTCTCTCTTCCCTCTTGGGAGTCAGATGGAAGAGAACAGTTCTTTCTCTTCCTTCTGCCAGCCTCCGCAGTAACTCCATTGGACCACAAGGGGCCAAGGCTCTGGCAGATGCTCTGAAGATTAACCACACGCTGATCTCACTGAGGTACGTTACCTACTGCCCCCAGGAGAGGGCCCAGAAAACCTTCCCCTCAGTGCCACCTATAGAGTGCGGGCAATTCAATATGGTGGGCATTTGACACCAGCTCCCATCCTGTTTGGTACCAGGGATCTTGTATCCGAGGCGAGTTTCCAAGTTCTGGCTCTTGTCCAGTTTTTGAGCTTTGTGTGTATGGCCTGAGCAGCAAAGAGAGGAGAAGTGGCAGAAGGGTACTGGAGATGGAAAGGCAGAATCATCTCTAAGGAAAACCTCTTATCCTCTGATGAAGCGGGAGAGCTCCACGGCCATGGTGTCAAAATTCCCGAGATGTTTTCTGGGACATTAAAAAGCCCACCTTCCAGAAGGCCCCTGTGGTTTGGCGTGGTTTGCTGTGTCCCCGGAGGAGCTCGTGCTTGTGCCCCTCCTTAGTTGAGTGGGTACTGTCATTCTGTTCTAGTTTTATTATTTTGTTTTTTATTTTTATTAAAGTGAAACTCACATTTTTACATTTACCATGTTGAAGTGTACAGTCCAATGACATTTAGTGCATTCACGATGCTGTGCAATGATCACCTCTACTAGTTCCAAAATATTTTCATCACCTCTAAAGGAGACTTAGACCCATCAGCAATCACTCCACATTCTCCCCTCTTTCCAGCGTTGGCAACCCCCAATCTCCTTCCTGTCTTGGTTGATTTACCAACTCCGGACATTTCCTATAAATGAAACCATATAATATGTGGCCTTTTGTGTCTGCCTTACTTCACTTAGCGTAATGTTTTCAAGGTTCATTCATACTGTAGCCTGTATCAATACTTCTTTCCATTTTATGGCTGAATAATATTCCATCATGTGGACAGACCATTATTTATCCATTCTGTACTAATGGATATTTGGGTTCTTTCCATCTTTTGGGCTCTATGAATAATGCTGCTACAAACATTCATATCCAGGTCTTCAAGTACCTATTTTCAATTATTTTGGGTATATACCTAGGAGTGCAATTGCTAGGTCATGTGGTAACTCCCATGTTTAACCTTTGGAGGACCTGCCAGACTGCTTTCCACGGAGACTGGACCATTGTACATTCCCACCAGCAGTGTGAGGGTTGCAATTTCTTCATATACTTGCTGGCATTTGGGCACAGAGTTTTTTTTAATTTTTATTATTTTTTTAGTTTTACATATACATGCGTTTATTAGGTTTCCACTTTTTGCCTTCACAGAATTAAAAAGGCTTAAAATTTAATAATTAACAATGTTTAAGATAAGGACTAGAAACAAAAACCTCGTAAAGAATGAATGAAGATAAATACATTCAGAAAAGAAAACAGATGATTACTGCATTAAAATATTCAGCAATATTAATAATAATAATGCAAAGAAAGTAATGTTCACATTGTCAAATAAAAGTATGTCTATTATAGAATGCTTTGACTCTGAGGCTCAGTATGAAGTCATCAGTTAACTTCTTATTATTTTTACCAAAGTCTCAAAAAATAGACAACTAATATTATATAAATAAAAATAAAAGATAGTTAAAAAAAAAAGATGATGGCAAACCGTGTAGAGAATAGAAAAAGAAGAAATATTTTAAAATCATTCTACTTGATCTGGATACACCTGATATTGAAATTGGAGAAAATACATTGTTATAAAGGGAAATTACAAACATATTTCACTTATAAATAAGGATGCAATATCCTAAACAACATATTGACAAGTTGAGTTAAAAATTAATGTTTAAGTAATGTAATTTGGTCAAAATTGAATCCAATTTATGTGAGAATTAGGGCGGCCCCTGTGGCTCAACGGAGTAGGGTGCCGGCCCCATGTGCTGGAGGTGGCGGGTTCAAACCCAGCCCTGGCCAAAAACTGCAAAACAAAACAAAAAAAC
>CAUYRH010052543.1:0-34288 GCA_963574655.1 Perodicticus potto | reverse complement strand
ACCCAGGGTGACAGGGTCTCACTTTGTTGCCCTCAGTAGCATGCTGTGGCATCACAGCTCACAGCAACCTCAAACTCTTGGGCTTAAGTGATTCTCTTGCCTCAGCCTCCCAAGTAGCTGGGACTACAGGTGCCCACCACACACCCAGCTATGCTTACTCCATTGTTGTAAGCCCTTCCCCTCCCCAGAAAGAGTGACTTCCATGGGATTTAAAGGTCTAGTGCTCTATTTTAGCTCCTTCATTTTTCTTTGCAAAGGCTTATATTTGCATTTCAGACTAATCCTTAGCACACAAACAACCTTAAAAATGCTTTCAAAAAATAAAATAATTTTTGAAAATAAGAAAGAGAAGGAGGAATAATCTGAGTTCCAGAATTATCACATTATTAAACTAAAATTCCTAATTTTCAATTTTATAAAAAGCATTCAAAGAAAAAGGAAAATAAGGCACACTCAAAGGAAAAAGCAATCACCAGAAACTGTCTCTGAAGAAGACCTAATGACAGATCTACTTAAGAAAAACTTTAAAATAACTATCTTGTAGATGCTCATAAAAACTAAAAGAAGATGCAGAGAAAGCCAATAAAATAATATATGAACAAAAAAGTCATACTAATAAAGAGATTGGAAATGTAACAAGAAGCCAAATAGAAATTCTGGACCTGAAAAGTTCAATGATTGAAATGAAAAATTCACTAGAGGGATTCAAAGGAGGATTTGAGCAGATACAATAAAGAATCAGAGAACTCAAAGATAAAACAATGGTAATTATCAACTCTGAAGAACAAAAAGAAAAACAGATCAAAGAAGAGTGCACAGAGTCTAAGGAACCTGTGAGATATTATCAACTGGACCAACACACATTGTGAGAGCCCCAAAGTAGCAAAAAGAGAGGGAGGTGGAGAGAATAAATGAAGAAATAATGGTGGAAAACTTCCCAAATTTGGAGACATGAATACAAATATCTAAGAAGCTCAACAAACTGCAAGCTCAACAAACTCAAAAAGACCCACACCAATACACATTATAATCAAGTTTTCCAAAGACAAGGAGAAAACCTTGACAGCAACAACAGAAGAGTGACTTTTCACGCACAAAGAATCCTCAATAAGATTATTCACAGATTTTTCATCAGACAGTTAAGGGGTCAGATGGCAATGGGATAATATTTTCAAACTGCTAAAAGAAAAAAAAAACTGCCAACCAAGAATCCAATCTGCCAAAACTGTACCTCAAATGTGAGGGAAGGCCAGGTGCAGTGGCTCATACCTGACATCCTGGCTCTTCAGCTGGCTGCCACAGCACCAACACCACCAAGGAGGAGGCTGCAGTTTTTGTGTGTTATTGAAATTAAGCTGATATACAAGTTACTGTGTTATGACTTTAGAATGTAATCCTGATGGTAACAAAGGAAATAGCTATAGAATATACACAAAAGGAAATGAGGGGAGTGAGATAAGGTATATCAAAAACAAATATCAATATTACACGAATAAATTCCTCCTTTTCAGTAATTACTTTAAATGCAAATGATTTATATTCTCCAAGATAATATCGTGAAGATATTTCAAGCAAATAAAAACCCAAAATGATCAAGGTAGCTATACTAATAACCGTCAAAATAGAATTTACAACAAAAATGTTATAAGAGACAAAAAAGAACATTAAATTTAAAAGTTCAATACAACCAGAAGATCTAATTACACTTGACAAACCATTAAAATATGGAAAGCAAGGCCAGGCACAGTGGCTCACACCTCTAAACCTAGTACTCTGGGAGGCCAAGGCAGGAGGATTTCTTGAGCTCAGGAGTTTGAGACTAGCCTGAACAAGAGCGAAAAAATAGAATGTCTCTACTAAAAATAGAAAAACTAGCCACGCATTGTACTGGGCACCTGTACTACCAACTACTCAGGAGGCTGAGGCAAGAGGATTACTCGAACTCAGGATGTTTGAGGATGCTGTGAGCTAAATTGATGCAACAGCACTCCAGCCTAGGGCAACAGAGTATGACTCTGTCTTTAAAAAAAGAATCAAAGAAAGAAAAGAAAAAAAAGAAAAAACAGAATTGAAGGAGAAATAGAAATTTCTGTAATAATATTTAAAGTATTCAGTACCCTACCGGCAAAAATGGATAGGACAACTAAAGAGAAGTTAAGTAACAAAATAGAGGACTTGACATAATAAACCAACTAGATCTGAAAGACATATATACAACACTCTACCAAACAATAGCATACACATTATTCTCAAGTACATCTGGAACACTTCCCAGTATAGACTGCAGGCATTTTACTTTTCTCTATTTTATAGGGAAATTCTATTTTTTTCACTCTTGCTCAAGCTAGCCACAAATTAAGCTTCAATTAATTCAGGAAGATACATTACACAAAGAATTTCTCTGGGCTTGGCACCTGTGGCTCAAGTGGCTAAGGCACCAGCCACATACACCTCAGCTGGCAGGTTCAAATCCAGCCTGGGGCCTGCCAAACAACAATGACAGCTGCAACCAAAAACTAGCCAGGCGTTGGGGAGGGCGTCTGTAGTCCCAGCTATTTGGGAGGCAGAGGCAGGAGAATCACTTGAGCCCAGGAGTTGCAGGTTCTGTGAGCTGTGATGCCATGGCACTCTACCCATGGCAAAAGCTTGAGGTTCTGTCTCAAAAATCAAATAAAATAAAATAAAATAAAGAAATCTCTCTGACCACAAAAGAATAAAATTAGAAACAACCTGAAGTAAAATTTAAAAATTAATAAATGTATGGAAATTAGGCAACATGTTCTTTTTAAAATCAATAGATCAGGGGGTGGCGCCTGTGGCTCAAAGGAGTAGGGCGCTGGCCCCATATACCAGAGGTGGCAGGTTCAAACCTGACCCCAGCCAAAAACTGTAAAAAAAAAAAACAAAAAACTATAGATCAAAGAAAAAGGCACAAGAAAAATTAGAAAAATGCCTGTATAAGAATAAAAATAAAAACATAATATGCCAAAACTTATGAGATGCAGAAAAGTAGTACTAAGTAGTTTCAATTTTAAAGATGAAGAGTCAATGAAATGGATGGCTGTTAGGCTGCAAAAGAAAACAATTCCTGTGGTTCAGTGAGTGGGGCACCGGCCCCATATACCGAGGGTGGTGGGTTCAAACCCAGCCCCGGCTGAACTGCAACAAAAAAATAGCTGGGTTTTGTGGTGGGCACCTGTAGTCCCAGTTACTTGGGAGGCTAAGACAAGAGAATCGCCTAAGCCCAGGAGTTGGAGGTTGCTGTGAGCTGTGAAGCCATAGCACTCTACCAAGGGTGATAAAGTGAGACTCTGTCTCTAAAAAAAAAAAATTAGCACATCTAATATCACTGAACTATACACTTAAAAAAGGCTAAGACTAAATTGTATGAGTATTTTACCACAGTTAAGTATGATAAATGTTAAAAAGAGAAAGAAAGTAGGGGCTCCTCTACTAATTCAAATAAAGTAGACTCAGAGCAAATAAAATTACCAGAATCAGAGAGAGAGATTACACGGTGATAAAAGAATAAATTTACCAACAAGCTGTAACAATTATAAATGTGCATGCACTAAACAACAGAGCTGCAAATTATGTGATGCAAAACTAAAAAAAAAAATAGACAAATTCACTATACAGTTAAAGATTTTAATATCCAACCCTCAACAATAGACAGGAAAACTGGAGAACTACAAAAACTAGAAAAATAAGCCCAAAATGGAAGAAATTAACAACACTATCGACCACATAAACAGAATCAACATTTATACTACATTCTACCCAACAACAAAAGAATATACATTCTTTTCTGGTTATGGCACCAGCCACATACACCGAGGCTGGCAAGTTTGAACCCGGCCCAGGCCTGCCAAACAACAACAACTAAAAAAAATAGCCTGGGCATTGTGGTGGGCACCTGTCATCCCAGCTACTGGGGAAGCTGAGGAAAGAGAATAGTTTAGACCCAAGAGTTTGAGGTTGCTGTGAGCTGTGACACCATGGCACTCTACCAAGGGCAACATAGTGAGACTATCACAAAATAAATAAATAAATAAAAAGAAAAGGTCTCTATCTATAACCTCAGCTTCCACCCTGAGGAACTAGAAAAAGAGACTAAATTAAACCCAAAGTAAGTATAAGAAAGGAATAATAAAAATCAAAACAAAATAAGTAAGTTCAAAACAGAAAATCTATTCCCTTTTATTGAGAAGATCAATACAATTGATAAATCTCTAGTCAGATCCAGAAAAACAAAAACTGAGAAGACACAAATTACTATTATCAAGAATGAGAGAGGTGAGATCCCACAGATTTGACAGACAAGAGGATATTTGTTTGGACAATATCAAGGAACATAATTGCATTTTAAGGGGTTTTCAACATCTTAACACAAAGAAGAAATAGAAGGATGACAATTTCAGAAGTTGACAGTATCATGGTGGCTTTGTAGGGGAGGTCTCACTCGCAAAGCATGACTTTTAAAATCACTCAAAGCAGCGCTTTCTTATAGGGGTTCTTTGATCTCTGTTGAGATTTAATTGCATGGTCATTTTATACAGTACTCCTAAAAATTGTATAATATCAGTATTTCTCTTCTATTAGGTATAGTAGGAGTTAAACAATTAAATACATTAATAACATTACAAGAAAAAATGAGAGGTTAAAGTATCAGCTATTTACATCACTTTATATTCCAATTATTATCAATATTAATTCATACATGTCAAGATGGATGTATTCAGTATATCCTTTAGGTGCTTTTTTTTATTAAATCATAGCTGTGTACATTAATGCAATCATGGGGTACAATGTGCTGATTTTATATACAATCTGAAATATTTTCATCAAACTGGTTAACATAGCCTTCACAGCACCCTCTTAGTTATTGTGTTAAGACATTTATATTCTACATTTAGTAAATTTCACATGTACCCTTGTAAGATGAACCGTAGGTGTGGTCCCACCAATTACCTTCCCTCCATCCATCCTTCCCCTCTCTCTTCCCTTTACCCATATTCTTGGGCTATAATTGAGTTACAGCTTTGCTAAGAAGAATATGTTCCAGCTCCATTCATGTAAACATGAAAGCAGTAAAGTCTCCATCTTTCTTAAAGGCTGTATAATATTCCATGGTGTACATATACCACAATTTATCAGGTGCTATTTTTAAACAATGAACCTCATATTCTCATTTCTAAACACAGATACAGGGCAGTGCCTGTAGATCAGTGGGTAGGGCGCTGACCACATACACAGAGGTTGGCAGGTTTGAACCAGGCCCAGGACAGCTAAAACAATGACAACTGCAATAAAAAAAAAAAATAGCCAGGCATTGTGGTGGGCGCCTGTAGTCCCAGCTACTTGGGAGGCTGAGGCAAGAAAATAGCTTAAGCCCAAGAGTTTGAGGTTGCTGTGAGTTGTGATGCTATGGCACTCTACCCAGGGCAACAGCTTGAGACTCTGTCTCAAAAAAAAATAAAATGAAATAAACACAAATATAGTCCCTGCGAATAATATTTTTGAAGTATATATGGCATTTAATCATATCAATTACAGTTAACCCTCAATTGCAGAGCACTTAAGAAACTCCTAGTGTTTCACTAGTGTTAACACCGTAACATTGTGTAGACTGATTTCTTTCTTTTGAATTATTTCCCTTAAGTATTACCCTTAAGCAAAATTTATGTCCCCTCAAAAACGAAAGTGAACAGTTTTTCAACTCTTGTTAAACATTGCCAGATTAACTTCATAGTGTTTAAACAAGCCTCAGTGACTTCAGGCAACACGTACATATTTTTCTCACAGGTCTATCTACTTTTTTTTTTAATTTTTACTGAGGTATAATGAATTATATCTTTAAAAAGTGTGCAATTTGACAAGTTTCAGTATACACACCCATGAAACTATATCACTTCAAAATAATAAACATATCACCAAAAGACTCCTCATCCTCTTGGTATTTCCACCTTCCTATACCTTCTACATCCTCAAGAAACCACTGATGTACTTTATGTCACCATAAACTTGTTTGCATGTTATAGAATTTTATGTAAATGGAGTCATAAAGCATTCACTCTTTTACCCAGGGTAAAATCAATCAAAATATATAATTCCATTTATATAGCTGATACTTTAGGCTTTCCATCCATGTTGTAGCATGTATCAACAGTTTGTTTTTGTGCTGCTGGCTAGTATTCCATTATGTGGTTATGCCACAATATGTGTACCTATTCACCCATGATCAGCCTGATCAGCACTGGAGTTGTTTCCAGTTTAGGGCCAATACAAATAAAGTTGCTATAAACATTTGTATGCATGCCCAAGTACTAACATGTGCTTTTATCTGTCTTAGAAAAATACCAAGAAATGGAATAGCTAGATCATATGATAAGTACAGTAGAACCTCTGTAAATTGATCACCCAAGGGACTACAAACTGGTCAACATACAGAGGTGGTCAACATAAGGAACCAGGCCTACCATACTGATATGTACATGTGGTGCATGTTTGGTCTATGAAAATTAAGTCAACTTAAGGAAGTGGTCAATGTAGGCAGGTGGTCAACTATGGAGGTTCTACTGTATATATTTATCTTTTTGAGAACCTGTTTTCCAAAGTAGTTGCCTTTTACATTCCCACCCATGATATATGAGAGTTCCAGTTCCTCCACATACTCACTAACACTTGCTATAGTCAGTCTTTCTAATTTTCATCTTTCTAGCAAATACATAGTGGTACACCATTGTGGTTTAATTCGCATTTCTCTAATGACTAGTAATGATCAACTTTTCATGTTCTTATTTGCCATTCATATGTTTAGTTTGGCAAGGAATATGTTCATATAATTTTCCCATGTTTAAATTTAAGGTGCATAGGCAATTCATTGGAGAAAAAATGCTATGGCTACTCATATGCAAAAAAGAACTTTGATTCATTCTTTTAACCCTATAAAAAAATGAACTCAAAATCAATCATAGACCTAAATGTAAAATCCAAAACTGCAAATATTCTGGAATGAAATACAAGAGAAAATCTTTGTGACCTTAGGTTGGGCAAGGATTTCTTAGACATAACACCAAAAGCTTAAGAAAATTGAAAAATTAGACTTCCTCCAAATTAAAAGTCTCCAGAAGATAGTTAAGAGAATAAAAAAAATAAAGCTCAAACTGGGAGAAAATATTTCCTAAGTGTGTATCTGGTAAAATTTACTTGTATCCAAATACTTGTATTTAATTAAAAAAAAAAAACCTAATACCCTGGTATTGAGATTTGTTTATCAGGTAAGTAACATTGAGAAACTGAGGCACAGAAGAGGAACATTTTGAGGGATAAAAGAGCATGTGCTGCTGTTACTAGAAGACAAGCAGAGAGAGGCAAAAGAGAAACAGAGTCTGTACACAGAAAAGGATCTTGAGATGATTCATAGATGCATGGGGAAAATGTTCAAAGTAGATTAGCCTATTTTCTTCCCAGTAACTTCTGGAATCAACCTGACAACATGGAACAAGTATAATAGGACCATTTTGACAATGGCCCAGAGCCCGATTTAAGACTTGGATAGTAGGCTTGAATAGACGGGCGTAAATACGAAGATGTTTGGATAAAAAAGTAGAGAGAAATTTCAAGACTGAACATATGGAGTACAAGGAGATTTTAAGTCATAAATCACCAAATGGGCCCCTTTTCCTGACAGGCATCACATCCCCACCCACAAATCTGATCCTGCCATCCTCCAAGGACCAGGCCAGGTACTTGTCTTTCCACCCTCACTCCCATTCACCCCACCAACGCTCTGCCCTGCAATTATTTGTGAAATAGCACTAATAATAGTGATTGCCTCAGGAACAAAATGAGATAACCAGTGTAAAGCACATAACATAATGCCTGGAACACCCAGAGCTCAATAAATAGTGATTTCCCCTTCCCTCCTCTCCCTTCTATAACCAAATGGAAGGCAAATTGCACTATTGGCCCAAGTTCAGAGGTTTTTAAAATTTAGAGCTCCTATGTTGAGCTGACCCTCATTAAAGGCTCCTGGGTTGAGCACAGAAACTTTTTAAACAACTTGAGTCCAGACTTTGATATCACCATTGCCATACACAGCAGAGAATTAACAGCAGAGCGGGAAGTACCCCAAGTTCCAGAAAGAAGTTACCGGGCTCTGGCAAAAATCAATAGATAATTTTTGTATTGCATCTAGTAACAAAACAAAAATGTTTATGCTCCCCTCCAACTTACCGAGGGCCCTCCATTAGAGCATCCTTCTGGGACTTCCCACTCTCCCTCACCTGTTTCTCCTCCAGGAAGGAAAGATGAATTATCTGATTGGTTAATCTGAAGCAGGACCTCTCAAAGGGTGTACACAGCTCAGCCCTTCTTCTACTGTCTTTTCAGAAGAGGTACTACTGGAAGAAGCTTGTGGCTGTCCAGTTATGGTTGTTGCTGAATGTTTTTGAGGAACAGTGTTAGGAGGGCCACATGACCTAAAATCTAAGCCACATTCCCCCAAACAAGCTTTACCAGTAATAACAGCAATAATTTGTCTCTAGTAGCCTAATTCCTAAGTCTATCTCTCAGTCAGTTTTGAACTTGGGTGGAGAAGAGGAGAGCCATTTGGGGGACCCCTTCAAAACTCACCCAGTCATTGGCCCTAAGTCTCATGTACAAACACAGACAAGCCTCTGGGCCTTCAGCATGAATGTCCAGCAGCATGCCCGTGGTCCTCCTCAGGCCCCTCCTCCCCTCAGTGTACATTTTCCCACCTGCCTGATACAGAATGACCTTGCTGCCACCAGGTGTCACCCCAGGAAGGGTGATAAGCACACGGTGATGGTTCCTTCCAAAAGGACAAGTACCAGGTACTGTACATCTTTGCATCTCTCATCCAACCTAGAATAGGAATGAGCATGTAGGACTCTGATAACGATCCAGAGTACTGGTTTCCAGCTCCACTCCGCCCCTTCCTTGACATGTACCTTGGTAAATGCTACTTTGCCCATCTGAATCCCCGAATTCTTATCTGAATTCCTTATCTTATTTGTTCTTTTTAAGTGACATTAAGTTGGATTAAAAATCAGCAAGAAGTTGGTACTTTCTTCAATGTGGTAAAAGTGAAAAGGTTATGATCTCCAAAGCTTGTTTATATTTTTGGCAAACATAGCTATATATTTTTCAGATGTGCTTATGGTGTCATCCCATTTAGAATGCAAACACCATGACTCCTACTATTTCCTATAAGGGCTCAAATAAAGAACTTGAAACCTAAGAATTCACAGAAAGTGATGCTTGCTGTCACATTCCCATTTCCATGCAGAAATTTTTTAAAATATGCTGCTTCTTTGCTATAGTCTTTAACCAAGTTTTAGTATAGAATTACCAGGGCAGTGAATGTAGAGCTATGCTACTCATAGTTTTCTTAAGTACACTTTGGTAAACTATGGCCCAGTAACCAAATCTGGCCCACTGCCAGATTTGGTGAATAAAGTTTTATTGAATACAACATCCATTTGTTTACATGTCTGTACTTGCTTTCCTGCTCCAACAGTGGAGGTGAATTTTTATAATAGATACCATGATATGGCTCTTTACAGAAAAAGATTTCTGATTCTCATTGTAAAAATATCCTTCAGTTAATCTTTATTGATTCAAATTATGCCTCACAAACATCCTTAATATGTGATCAAGTGACCACAAGAATGTTGCTCATCTTTCCTGAGTTTTTCTTCTTAATCTGTAGGAGGAGCAATTTGTCTATTGTCTCCAATGTAAGCATTAATTAGCATGCTGATTCTTAGCCAATGAATAGTTGCCTTAGTGAGGTCTTATTACTTCTGAATATTTGGGACATCTGCACCTCTTATGAGATCAAGGAAGCACTGGCAGGAACCACAAAGAGACTCATGTTCCAAGTTTCTACTTTGCCCCTAACTCACTCAACCTTTTGCTCTTTGCTTCTGCAAAGTGAGGAGGCTGAACACATGAGGCTATGTTTCCTTAGGACAGATCGTCATGATCCAGTGTGTGAAGTGCCTCACAAAACAGCCAGGCTGCCTACTACAAAAGCCCAAGCAACAGCATCACAGCTGCATTTACAAAGGAGAAAAGATTCAAACAAGGCTTTTTGCAGGAAACTCAGTCTTTGAAGGATGAGGAAGAATTCATGCTCCTGTAGAATGAACTGACCAATAAAGCAAAAAGGATTCTTATCAAAGCCATCATTTTATTTGGCTGATTAGAAAAATATTTCCACATCTGAATTCCAGGAAATATCGCTCTCATTTCAAGCAGGCTCTACTGTGTGTAATACACTGTGCTTCTAGATGTGTATCATCAGAGGTCACACTGTCCAGTACCTTTTTACAATAGTCACCTTTCTTAGCAAAAAGATAGTTCTTTTTCATCTAATTTTTGGAAAAGACTTCCACTACCCATGCAAAAGTGGTGTGTTGCCCACTGTATATTTCCTTGAGAAAATGAAAATCAATCAGAGTTGAACAGAGAACTTGCACACCTGCAGTTAAGGTCAATAAGAGGTGAGATACTCTGACTTCAAATGACCTTGACAGTGGGATTATGCAATGTGCTCAGGCAGCAGTCATTTTCATGTGGGTAAGCAATCTGGACAGCCACAACAATAGATTCTGAAGGGAGGAAAGTTATCTGAAGTGACCTAGCCATGCAATCTCAGCAATAATGATTCCCAAGCAATTGCCAGCTCTCCCAATATTCCATCTGTACCGTTGTTAGTAGAGTTCATTCACGCATTCAAAAAATTTTAGCAAGTACCAACTACGTATCTGTGCTTTCTATACACTGGAGATACAACCATAAAGACACAAGACAAAAATCACCGCCCTTAAATCTATGGAGCCTATGTTCCAGTGTGTCATCCTTGTTTTGAGAAAAGTGCAGAGAGTTTTAACTTTTATCCAATGAGACATATTGCTGTGCTGAACAGGCTCCAAGGGACACTTTCCAATAGGGTCTGAGCCAAATCTGAGCCATCCTTCCTCCTGAGACCTTATTATTCTATCATATTCTCCATGTCAAAGAATACACAGGACAGGATAAAGCCATGACAGGTTGATGCTCCTAATGCACCATCGTTATCAAGCCAAATAACTCTGAAAACCTCAATGCAGCTTCCAGAGGCATTCTTTACCCTAAATTCTCAAGGCAGATACATAGCAAGACCCTAAAGAATGATTATAACCTTTGAGTAACTTCTGGGAATCCTTTTTTTTTAACAGTTTTTTTATTTTATATTGTATCCTCAATTAAAAAAATAATTCTAGCTTCTAAGAAGAATTTAGATGTTAAAAAAAAATGTATATCAGAGCATTATTTAACCCAGCCACAAAAAAGTAAATGTCTAATTATAAATGAATGTATAGATAAATTATTATTTTTACATGAGATGAAATAACAGCCATTAAGAAGATATTTATAAAGATTCTATGATAATATGGGAAAATACTTACAATAAAATGTTACATAGTCAAGTAGAACAAAAACTATGTGCTCAATATAACAAGCATAGTAAAAATCTGCTGAGAAAAATAAAGGACTTAAAGGAAATATTCCAAATTATCTAAGCTTCATACACTTAGATAATAAAATTATGAATTTTTCTGTTTCATTAATAAAACTATATTCTTTTAATAATTTAAAAGATTATACTTTAAAATCTAAATATGGTTTTTTAAAAGCAAAGAGAATAAGGTCGTAAGAACAAGTATAAAACAGTTTATCATCATAGCTAAGAGCCGGAGATCTAGATTGATTCAAATTGCCTACTTGTGAACTCTGACCCCTCAAGTTTCCCACCTCCACAATAGGAGTGATAACAGTGCTTACCTAAATGGGCTTGTAAAAGGGTTAGTAAATACTTAGAGCAGTGTTTGGCAGAGTGTTAACATCTGGTAAATACTCAAAATGGTAACAGAGCCAACAGTCTAACCTCAGACAAAGGAGTCAGACAAGAGGAAAGACAGAAAAATACTACATTCTGATGCCTCAGGGACAAATAACTCAGCATTGTGCTTTCCGTGGACAATTTTTCCTCAGGCAGAATCAATTCCCAAATTCTTTACTAATATTTTAAAATTTCCTCTGAAGAAGATGGATTGGATGTAGATATTCATTTTATGGGTAATTACTTCCTTAGTATTTTTTAAAATGTACTGGTCATAATTTAGTGTGCAACGTGTTTTTTTTTATTTTAAAAAGAAGCCTAAAACTTACATTAATAGGATTGTCAGAAAATACTAATCATTACTCTAAGAAGAAATGACCTCATAAAAATATTTATAAGGGGTGTACAGTGCTAACAGACAGTAGTTAACCTGAAGATAAAAGGAATTGTTTTAGACATTTTTTTAGAATTGTATTTTTATGTCAAATGTCTGTTCCAAAGTCAATTAAATCAAAATTTGGTCTTTTATCTCTATACCCAACATCTTTGTTTCTGTGCAAATTAAAACATTTAAGTCTGGGTAAAATAAAGTGATTGATAACTACCCTGAAACCTTGTCCATAATGGGCTTTTATTAAATATTTGTTGAAAGGATACAAATTTTAGTTCTAATTGCTTGTCAATACTTACCCTTTTAAAAAGAGTGAGAATTCAGGTAAGATTGCATGAATATAAAATCTTGACCCATGAAGAAGATCCAGAGGTTAAGAGGGAATTATAAGAAAGAGGTTGAAATTTGTGTTTCTGACACTTCCTTCCCCCCAAATGAGGCATCGCTTTTTCCTTATGAAAGAGATGATTATGCCTTGCAGCTTCCAGAGGCATTCTTTACCCTAACTTCTCACCTCCCTTCAATCACAGAACTTACTCAGCATCCTCTCTTTGTAAAGTAGACATAGTAAATACATATCTCACAAGATTACGGTAGAGCTAAATGGGATCATAGTCAATGATCCGGCATGGAGGCAATTTAATAATCTGTTCTTCCCTTTTTCTATGAGACTTTATTGGGGCTTAACAGTCTTTCTCTGAATCCTTATATTCCTTGGTCTCTTTCCTGCTTTTCCTTCTCAGACTAGCAGGCATAGGTCTAAACTTGTAAATTTTGTTTGTTTACTTTTTTCTTTGTATTTTATTTTTTATTTTACTTTAATTTTTATTTTTTTGAGACTGAGTCTCACTTTGTCGCCATGGGTAGAATGCCTGTAGCGTCATAGCTCACAGCAACGTCAACCTCTTGGGCCCAAGCTCTCCTCTTGCCTCACCCTCCCAAGTAGCTGGGACTACAGGTACCCGCCACGACGCTGTTGAAGTCGTAATTTTTAGTCTAGAAAAACATTTGAGCTTTAAGTTAACTTTGACTCACTCACAATTCAAGTCCCAGGAAAACTGGGAAGAAATATGAGTTGGTGGTGAGCTCGGTCCCTTTGGGGTGGGGCCTAAGAAGTGGGGCTCTAGCTTAAGCCAGCGAGATCCCAACATAATTCTTTCTCATCTTTGAGGTCCAGAGCTCAGGCTCTGTCCACTTCCTCCTCAAACCAGCAAAGACAAAGTTGATCAGAATCTCTCAGCCGAGTTTCCTTTAGAAGGTGCTAACACTTAAGACTCTTCCCAGATCCCAGAACCAACCTGCTCCCACCCTGAAAGGGAAAGGTGAAGAAAGAAACAAGATAGGCAGGTGGCAAGATGTCCTAGGCCAGCGCGCGGAGGGATGAGTCCTGACCAATACCTCTGCCCAACCTGAGCTTTCCATGGCCCCTGAGCTGCGAGCCGGAGGATCTGAAGAGGATGAGAGGTGCGTGGGGCCCGAGTAGGGACGTTGGCCGGCTCCCGCGGCCCCTTCCCCACTCTCCAGCACCCAGCCCCGGCCCCGGCCCCCTCCAGGTGCGCCTCGCAGGTCCCTCTCGGCGCTCCCGGCAGCGGTGCGCGCTGCCTTCCCCGCGTTCCGCCGCGCGCGCTGCGCTCTCGGACCCCAGGAGTCCGGCAGTCCGCGGCACGCAGCGCTGGAGGGGAAGACACTACCTGTGGAAGTAATGCGCGCAGAAGAGACCCAGAAGCACAGTCTCGGGCGGTCCGAAGAGGGAGCGGGACTGCTGGACGAGGATCCCCGCGGGCACCACGAAGGAGGGCAGTTCCTGCAGGAACCAGGCGGCGCGGGCAGGCAGGCCGGTACCCACCGACATCTTTCTCTCGACGTGCTTACCGTAGCTGGCGGGCTCTGCAAGGAGCAGCATCAGTGCCCCCAGGACCGCTAAAGTAGCGCTGCCTGCCAGCACCGGGCTCTGGTGGCACCTAACCGGCATGGTGCCGCCTTCCCCGCCGGTGGCTGCTGCCCACGCGGAGGAGAGAGCGCGCACACACACACACAGACCCTTTATAGGGCTCCAAACGCCACCCTGTGTCCGCCCCTTCGGCTTTGGCTCCCGCCCCTCCATCCTGCCTCCCACCTCAGCGCTGGCCGGCCCTAGCTCAGCTCAGCAGGGATGCCTTTTTCCAGGGCTGGAACTTGGGATACACCCGGGACAGAGCAGGAGGACAAAGGCTTCCATGGTGACAAAAGGTGTCCCGGGCCCCAACCTCCGCTCGCGTGCGGGTCCTGTCCACTGCTTTCCACTCGTCTCCCCTTAGGTTACTCCTTCATGACTAGTTCCTCCCCATCACCCTCTGGTGCTGCCCCTTCAGAGGACAACCCCACTGGGGTGGGAGGATTTAGCTGGGATCGCCCTCCCCCCCCAACACACACCTGTGGGCCGTCGCCGCGCAGCCCCCTCTCAAACCCACAAGCCAGGATCCCCGCATCCCCTCGGGTTCCTTACGTTCCTTCACGCGCTCTCGGACCCCGGGAGTCCGGCAGTACGCCCCCCTCCCCCGACAGCTCTCGCCCAACCCTGCGGCCTTCCTTCCACCTTGGGCCAGACGTCCTGATCCTTCAAGCATCCGCCTCCCGCGGTGCTCCGAGCCGCCACGCTCCTTAGCCACTGAGCATCAGCGCCAGCTCTGACCCACCACTAACTCTCCCTACCCCTCTCCTGGGCCCTAATTCCTCCGCGGTTTCTGTGCCTCCTCCGCGTACACCCCTGGACCATTCGCCTTGGTCAAAGAGGCGCGTCTGCTGAGCTCCGGACTAGTGATACTGTCCCGGATACCCCAGACTAGGAGTGGCCCAACTCAGGCAAAAATCTGGGGCTTCTCCCGAAAAATCTGGGATGCCCTTTACCAGCTCCTGGGGCCGCGAAGCCGAGTTCCTTAGGGTGTTGGCGGTGGCGATGCCGCTGCTCTCTGAACTTCTGTCTAACCATTGCACACCCAGACGTGGTTCTTTCTCTCTTCCATTTCCCGCCTTTATCTCATCCTCCACCCCTTCGTTTTCCAACCCTTCCCTTCTCTAATTCAACATCCAGACTTCCTTGGCTGCCTCCGCCTCTGTTTTCTACCCCTTCTTTTTCTCTCTTCCTTCTTTCTTCTACCAGGCTTTCTCCTTCCGGGTTGCTAACATCTTCTGCTATTTCTTTTCTCAGAGTTTCATAGTTCACTCTGAACAGGTCTTTCTCATACTTTGTCAATTATGTCCAAAGATATTTAATTTTTTTCTTTTCTTTCTTTCTTTCTTTCTTTTTTTTTTTTTTTTTGAGACAGAGTCTCAAACTGTCACCCTGGGTAGAGTGCAGTGGCTCACAGAAACCTCAAACTCTTGGGCTTAAGCGATTCTCTTGCCTCAGCCTCCCAAGTAGCTGGGACTACAGGCACCCACCACAACTCCTGGCTATTTTTTGGTTGTAGTCGTCATTGTTGTTTGCCAGGACCAGGCTGGATTCCAACCCACCAGCTCCCTAGCCGCTGAGCTACAGGCCCCAATCCCCAAGGTGTTTAATTTTCTTTGAAGTTACTGAGAAATGTATTGTGCCTTTGCTTTGGTTCTCAGCTTGATTGTTGTTGGCATACACGAAGGCTACTGATTTGTGGACATAGATTTTATACCTCTAGATATAACTGTATTTCTTGATCACTTCCAGGAGTCTCATGGTTAAATCTCTGGGGTTTTCTAAGCATAAGATCATATCATTAACAAAAAGGGAAATTTTGACTTCCTCTATCCCCATTTGGGTATCCTTTTCTCATCTTATTGCATTGGCTAGAACTTCCAGCACTATGTTGAGTAGCAGTGGTGATAGTGGACATCCTTGTCTTGTTCCAGTTCTAAGTGCAAATGTTTTCCGTTTTACTCCATTCAGTACAATATTGGCTGAGGTTTGTTGTAATGGCTTCTATCAGTTAAAGAAATATCCCATGTATGCCTATTTTCTTAAGTGTTCTTATCAAAAAATGATGCTGAATTTTCTCAAATGCCTTTTCTGCATCTATTGAGAGGATCATATGGTTTTTGTTTTTAAGAAATCCACTTTAGGTCAGGTGAGGTGGCTCATGCCTATAATCCTACCACTCTGGAAGGTCAAGATGGGTGGATCTCTTGAGCTCATACAGCAGCAAAAGAGACAATGTCTCTACAAAAAATAGAAATATATTGATCATCCTATATTGATATCAGACAAAGTAGACTTCATAACAAGCAACATTTTCAGAAATATAGAGAGATATTTCATAATAATAAAAAGTTCAACTATAAAGATTTAATAATCTAATATGTATATATACCTAACAACTGAGTTTAATCTGAGTCAAATTTTAATACATGAGGCAAACTTGATATAACCAAAAGGAAAAAAAAATAGACAAACCCAGAATTATACTTGAATAATTCAACATACATCTCCTAATCATCATAAGAATTACTTAATAAAAGTCAGAATTATATAGAAGACTTGAATACCTTCAGCTAACTCGACCTAATATTTATAAAACACTCCTCCAACAGGAATATAATGTTCATTCTTTTCAAGTGCACCGGGAACATTCAACAAGATAGATGATATTCTGGACCTTAAAGCAAATCATTGAAATCATACAAAGTGGTACATTTGCCAACCAAATTTTGATGAAACTAAAATCAGTATAACACAAATATATTGAAAAATATCTATTTGAAATTAACCAATTCAGTTCTAAAAACCCATAGGTCAAAGAGGAAATCATAAAATAAAATAGAACATGTTTTAATTAAATGTAAATTAAAACATACATATCAAAATTTGGGGTATGTGTGTTAAGTCGTATTTATAGGGAAATTTGTACTATTAAAATAGTTATCCTAGAAAATAAAATATATTCTAATGATCTAAACTCCAATCCTTAAGAAACTAGAGAATGAAGAGCAAATTAAACCTCAAAATGCCGAGGAAAAAAATTATAAAGATAAGAGCTGAAAAATGAGCAAATTGAAAACATAAAAACAATAGAAAAAATTGGTGAAACGAAATCTGGTTCTTTAAAAATATTTTAAATTTTATAAACCTCTAGCCAGAATTACCAAGGAAAAAAAGAGAAAAGATACAAATTACCAATATCAGGAATGAAAGAAGGCATATCACTATATATTTATTTTTTTAAATTTCAGATCAATATGAAGGTACAAATGCATATCACTATATATTCTATAGACACCAAAAGGATAATAAGGGAATATTATGAATTAGTATATGGCTGTAAAATCAACAACTTAGATAAAATGGACAAGATCAGACCAAAAATCACATTATAACAAAGACATCTGTACCAGAATGTTTATTGCAGCCCAATTCATAATTGCTAAGTCATGGAAGAAGCCCAGGTGCCCATCGACCCACGAATGGATTAATAAATTGTGGTACATGTATACCATGGACTATTATGCAGCCTTAAAGAAAGATGGAGACTTTACCTCTTTCATGTTTACATGGATGGAGCTGGAACATATTCTTCTTAGCAAAGTATCTCAAGAATGGAAGAAAAAGTATACAATGTACCCAGACCTACTATGAAACTAATTTAAAGATTTCATATGAAGGCTATAACCCAACTATAGCACAAGAATATGAGAAGGGAGGGGAGGGGGGAGTTTGTGGAGGGAGGGCAATTGGTGGGGCCACACCTATGGTGCATCTTAGAAAGGTACAGGCGAAACTTACTAAATGCAGAATACAAATGTCTTCATACAATAACTAAGAAAATGCCATTAAGGGTATGTTAAACAGTTTGATGAAAACATTTCAGATTGTGTATGAAACCAGCACATTGTACCCCTTGATTGCACTAATGTATGCAGCTATGATTCAAAAACAAAAATGGACAATATCTGTGAAAGAAACAATTACCAAAACTCAATGAACAAAAAAATAGTTAACTGGATAGTCCTTTATCTATTAAAGAAATAGAATTTGTGAGGAAAATCATTGCCAAAAAGAAAACTCGAAGCCCTGATGTCTTCACTGGCCAAATATTAAAGAAAGAAACAATGTCAATCCTATACAAACCCCTAGAAAACGTGAGAGAACATGTCCAAATTGATTTTATTAAATTAGCATTTCCCTGGCCAAAGATATCACAAGAAAGGAAAACCACTGAGAAATATCTTTTATCAACATAGAAGGAAAAATCCTCACTAATATCATAGCAAATTAAATAAGAAATATGTTTTTTAAAAGTAATACATCATCAACAAGTATATGTTTATGATATATTAGGAAGATTGGTTCTACATTTGAATGTCAATTAATGTAATTCACAGATTAAGCTAACAGAGCAAAGAGGAAAACTATACATTCATTTCAATGAACATAGAAAAAGCTTGGACAAAATTTGGGACCTGGTTCTAGGAAAAAGAATTTTTAAAAGACTCAATATTGTTAAAATGTTAACTTGCTTCCAATTAATCTGTAGATTCTATGCAATCTCAATCAAAATCTTAGCAGGATTTTCAGCAGAAATATTAAATTCATAAGTTTATATAGAAAAGCAATGGAACTAGAATATCCAGTATTCAATATAATTTCAGAAAGAACAAAGTTGGAGGACTCACACACACTGATTCCCAGACTTAACTAAATAGATGTGATAATCAAGATAATATCGCCAGGTATGGTAGCTCAAGCCTATAATCCCAGCACTTTGTGAGGCTCAGGTGGGGGGACAGGTCATTTGAGTCTGGAAATTTGAGACCAACCCAGGCAAAACAGCAAGACTCCCATCTCTATAATTTGTTTTTTTAAAATAGGTGAGTGTGGTGGCACATAATTTTAGTCCCAGCTATTTGGAAGGCTGAGACAGAAGGGTGGCACAGTAATTTAAGGCTGTTGTGAGCTATGATTGTGCCCCTGCACTCCAGCCTGGGCACTAGAGCAAAACCCTGTTGACAAGGGGAAAAATAGTAAGAATGTGATATTGGTGAAAATATTGCAAAAAATTATATCCCAGAAATAGAGTCATAAATGTGATTAACTGAGTTAGACAAAGGTTTAAAGGCTATTCAGTGCAGAAAGGGAAGATTTTTCACTAAATAATGCTGAAAAAATTTGACATCTACATACCAAAAATATGTACTTTTGACCTATAACTCATAGCATCTACAAAATGTATTTAAAATGGGTGATAGAGCTAAATGTAAGGCCTAAAACTATAAAACTTCTAGAAAAAAACACACAGGACAATTTTTTGACCATTCCGATCAAGTACTTTTGACCAATGACATGCCTACTGCAACCCAATATTAAAAAAACAAAACCAGCCATGGTGGCTCATGCCTATAATCCCAGCACTTTGCGAGGATGAGATAAGAGGATCACTTGAGACCATGAGTTTCAGACCAGCCTGAACAATAGAGAAACCCTGCCTCTACAAAAATTAGAAAAGTTAACTAGGTCTGGTGGCACATGCCTGCAATCCCTGCTACCTGAGAGACTGAGGCAGAAAGATTACTTGAGGCCAGGTGTTTGGGGTTGCAGTTGAACTATGATGACACCACAGAACTCTCACCAGGGCAATAGAGTAAGACTCTGTCTAAAAAAAAAAAAAAAGACAAAACCACATTAAAATATGGGCAAAATACCTGAACAAGCACTTCACCAAAGGAGATATACAAATAGCTCATAATCACAAACGTTCTCATATAATTCAAATTAACACCACTAAGTTATCATTACACATCTATTAGAATGTCTGAAAATAAAAAGACTGACACCACCAAATGTCCAAAATGTAGGCAGTTTCAGATTTGGGAGCAAGATGTCAGAATAGAGACATCTCTTTAGCAGCCACTTGTTGTGAGACCAGGAAAAGAGGACACCAGCCACTTCTTGCTGGGGTTCCCTGCCCAGAAACATCATTTTGAGGGCACAGAGAAACAGTAGGGAACTCCAGGAGCCAACAAGGAGGTCAGGATAGTGGAAGTCCAGCACAGAAAGTGAGGGCTTGTGCACTGGCAGAGGGCTAGGCAGCATTCCAGCAGTGGGCTAGAGTCAGAACTGTACTGTAGTTGTTTTGCTTTTGTTTTTGTTTTTTGTTTATTTCTGAGTTTGTTTGTTTGTTTGTCCTTGGGTAGTCTCTGAAGCTACCTTGGGAGAGCTTTAATCTTGAACAGCACCCAGTGGACAGGAATCAGCAACCAGACAGGGTAGAGCTCTCATCCTTTGGCTGCTAGCAGGGTGCCATAATTGTGGAAGTACTGTCTGGGAGGAACAGCCCATAAGGTCCTAGCACAAAGTTGGTTCTGGTGCTCCTGCTGAGCTGGCCAGTTACCTGTGGAAGGTCTTGGATGGACTCCACTCTCCCAGGAAAGCCATTTTGTGGACAATGAGCACTGTTTGGAAAGGTTGAAGTGTGTCTTTAAGTAGGCTGATGAGAACATCAAGCTTCCAACCCTGCAGGAATTGAGGGCAAATAAATTAGGAAGATGGGACTGGGTCTCCTCAGCAACTAGATAGTAGCTTCTAGACACCATCTTACACAGCAGAATCCATGGAATAATTAGTGTCTTCCAACTACAGAATGCCACCTGTTGTACAAACAATGTATTGCAATACATACATTTTTACTTTTTTCAATTTTGTTACCTGGATTTTTTTTTGTTGGACTGTTTGTTGTTGTATTCTTATCATTCCATTTTTACTTTCCTCAACAGTAAGAACTCCATTTTTTCTGTGTTTTTCTGCTTCTTTTACTCTTTCTTTTTTCAATTGTTTCACGTAGGTAATTTGTTTTATTGTATTTTTATTTTTCCTTTTTACTTTCTTCAGTAGTAAGGGCTCCATGTTTGTTATGGGTTTTCTACAGCTGTTATTCTCTCTTTCATTTCCATTTATTTCCTTTTATCTCCCTTTTTGTACAGATTTTTCTACTTTTCTTATCTTTCCCACATAAATTTCCCAAACAAGAACTAAGATATCCCTTTTTACTATCTTGTGCAATTTTATTTTCAATTTTCTTTATACATTATTATTTTTATTTTTATGATCTATTTTATTCTATTTTTATCTATATTTAATTTATGGAACAGAGCCTTACTCTAAGGGCTGGGCTGGAGTGCCATGGCATGGCCTGATGGGGTGTTTCTAGCTTTGGCCTTTGGAATGCTGACATTGGTAGGTCCCCAGTGCAACATATTGCTGATTTTTTCTTATATTTTGGTAAAGGTGAGATCTTGCTTTTGCTCAGGCTGGTAAGGAGCTCCTGTCCTTGAGGGCCAACTCAGCCTAGTCTCCCCAGGGCCTGGAATTGCAGGTGTGGGTCAAAGCACCCTACTGAATACCACTGCTTCTCCTATATCTCTCTTTCTGTTCTTCTTCCATCCTTTTTTTCAATTTTTTCCTTTCCCCCCTTTTTTCCTCCCTTCTCACTCTTTATTCTTCTATTCCTTTTGGCCCTATACCAAAAGGACACTTCAACACCTAAGTGCAGAGACAAGATAATTTAAAGAGAAGAAGGAAATAAAAGGAAAAAGTAGGGGAAGAAAGGGAACAAGAGGAAAGCACTCATAAGGAAGAACCAACAGAAAAATTCTGGCAACAAGAAAAACCAGAACAGATTAACTGTCCCAAAGGAATAATGAGGTACCTACCACAGAGAATTCCACCTATAAAGAATTCATGGAATTAATGGAAAGGGAATTTAAAATACGGATGGCAAAAACAATGAAGGCAATTGAAGGGAAAGTGGGGGATAACCAAAAAGAAATTCAAAAACTGACCCAATTAATAAATAAAAGACATGAAGAAATTAGAAAGGATATATTGCAGCTAAAGGAAATGAAGAAATCATTCAATAATAAGAGATGCAGTGGAAAGAATCAATAACATATTAGAACATGGTGAGGAAAGAATCTCAGACCTAGAGGATAAGGCTCTTGAGCTAAAACAGGTACGTAAAGAGGCAGAAAAGAAAAGAGAAAAAGCTGAGCATTCTCTCAGAGAATTATGGGACTTCACAAAGCATTCAAACATATGAATTATTGGTATCCCTGAAGGGGAAGAAGAATGTCCTAAAGGAATGGAAGCACTACTGGAGACTATCATAAATGAAAATTTCCCAAGCATCACCAAAGATTCTGACACACTGCTTTCAAAAAGATAATGAACACTGGGTCATCTTAACACAGACAAAGCACCTCCAAGACACATTGTAATGAACCTGTCCAAAGTTAAGACAAAAGCAAAAATTCTTCAAGAAGCCAAGAGTACGTGCCAACCAACATACAGAGGCAGATCCATCAGGATGACAGCAGACTTTTCAGCTGAACCTTCCAAGTTCAAAGAGAATGGCCATCTACCTTTAACCTTACTAAACCAAACAATTTTAAGCCCAGAATTATGTATCCTGCTAAACTAAGATTCAAAATCAATGGATAAGTCAAATCTTTTTTGATATGTAAACATTAAGGAAATTCACCACAATACATGCTCTACAAGAAATACTCAGACCTGTTCTCTATACTGACCATAACAGTGGAGCACCAGTAAAGTAAACATGGAGACACTTAAGGACAAAACCTAGGTTCCATATGGTGCAAAGGATAAAAGTAAGCAACAGACTTCACCACACTTATCAATTCTCTCAGTAAATGTTAATGGCTTGAATTTCCCACTGAAGAGGCATAGGCTGGCCAAGTGGATAAAAAAGCACAAGCCATCGCTATGCTGTCTTTAGGAAACACACCTAAGCTTAAAGGATAAATCTAGACTCAAAGTAAAGGGATGGAAAACAGTATTTCAGGAAAATGGAAATCAGAAGAAAGGAGGGGTTGCAATCTTATTTTCAGATATGAGTGGATTTAAAGTAACTAAATTTAATAATGACAAAGATAGTCACTTTATTCTTGTCAGAGGAATAATACAACAAGAGGACTTTTTAATTCTAAATATTTATGCATTAAATTTAAATGCTCCTAGATTTATGAAATGGACCTTAATTGCTCTAAACAATATGATATCCTAAAACACCATAATATCTGGGAATTTCAACACTCCTTAAACAGGATTGAACAGATCCTCTAAAAAGAAATTAAACAAATAAACAAGGGACTTAAATGTGACCCTAGAAATTAGGCTTAATAGACATATACAGAATTTATCATCCAAAAGCTCAGAAATATTCTTCTCAACAGCCATGGAACATACTCCAAAATAAATCATATCCTAGAACACAAATCAAACTTTAACAAAATAAAAGAGTTGAAAACATTCCTTGTATTTTCTCAGACCACAAGGCAATAAAGGTGGAACTCAACTCCAACATAAATTTTTATCCCCACACAATGGCATGGAAACAACCTTATGCTCAATGACAGTTGTGTCAAGGAGGAGAAAAAGGAGGAAAATATTAAATTCCTTCAACATAATAATAATAAAGGCACCAATACCTGTGGTATCCTGCAAAAGAAGTCCTAAGAGGAAAATTTATTGCATTAAATGCCTACATCCAAAAAAAAAAAGAGTACATCAACAACCTAATGAATCATCTTAAGAAAATGGAAAAGGAAGAGCATTACCAATCCCAAACCTAGGAGAAGAAAAGAAATACCCAAAATTAAATTTGAAAAAAAAAATTGAAAAGAAAAAAATTTTTAGAAAGTTAAAACAAAAAGGTGGTTTTTTGAAAAGATAAATAAAATTAATAAACCTTTCGCCAGATTAACTAGAAACAGAAAAGTAAGATCTGTAATAACCTCAATTAGAGATGAAAAAAAGGTAAATAATAATACATACAAGGGATTATCTATGACTACTACAAAAAACTCTGTTCCTGGAAATTTGACAATGTGGTAGAAATGGACCCATTTCTGGAATTACACTATCTACCTAGACTTAACCAAGAAGAAATGGATCTCTTGAATAAGCCAATATCAAGCTCTGAAGTTAAAGAAACAATAAAAAAGCATCCAACAAAAAAAAAAAAAGCCCTGAATCAGATGGCTTCACACTAGAATTCTATCATACATTCAAAGAAGAGCTTGTACCTATACTGTAGAACCTATTCTAAAACAAGGAACCTTCCCCAACATGTTCTATGAAGCAAACATCACCCTGATGTCAAAACCAGAAAAAGACCCAACTAAAAAGGAGAACTACACACCAATTTCACTAATGAATATTGGTGCAAAAATACTCAATAAAGTCTTAGCCAATAGATTACAAATACACACACTAAAAAATTATATAACATGATCAAGTAGACTTCAGGGATACAAGTCTGGTTTAATATACACAAAGTCATAAATCTAATTCACCATATCAATAGAAGCAAAAACAAAGACCATATGATCCTCTCAATAGATGCAGAAAAAGCATTTGATAAAATTCAGCATCCTGGGGGAGGAGGGGCAAGATGGCCAACTGGAGCCAGCTTTCAACAGAAGCTCCCATCTAGAGGGAAGGATAATGACCAGAAAGTACCCAATAAAGCTGAAGACTGGGAGCCAAGCTGAGAGAGAGAAAAGTAATAATTGCATATCACCTCTGCTGAGGCAAGCTGCAACTCCAAGAAAGCAAATTTCAGGTACAAAACTCATCCCAAAGGAAAAGTGTCCATCCCCTCCCTCAAGAGAGTTTTTCTTTTTGCTCACTGTACGTTTTCTACAGGCAATCGGTGAACTGAGGACCTCTTGTCTCACCCCACAGGAGAGAGTTGCAGTAAGTGGGGACTACTTCTCCAAAGGAACCCTTCGGTGACCCTTAGCACTCTCTTGCCAGGCATGAAAGTTGAACTAATGTTTTCCCTGTCATTTTGAACTTCCAGTCCACCTTTCCCCCCTCACCTGATGGTCCAGAAGCCTAACCCCTGCAGAGATCGGAATGTCTGCAGTTCATTGCCAGGTCCGGGCACTACAAGGGCCATGGTAGAAAAGCTGCACTGTAACAGTGAGCCTAGCAGTAGTACAGAGAAAGAGGAGGAAGCTGTTTGACTTGGCTCTGCGAAAGTGCAAACCAGCTGCAGGAGGAGGCTTGCAAGCTGCACACCCCACCCTGCGGGAACCAAGTGGTGCCCCACAACCCACCCTGCCAGAGCCACTCCCCTTGTGACCCACCCTGCCAAAGCCACCCACCCCTCCCTGCACCCTACTGGAGCCACATTCCCCAAGCTCCACCCTGCCGGAGCCGCCACACTATGCCCCACTCTGCCAGAACTGTGTACCTAGCGCCCACCATGTGTCCTGCCATGCCAGAGCCACCGGGTGTTCCACCCTGCCAGAACCAAATGCCCCACCCTGCTGCTAGAGCCATGCACCTCCACACTCCTGGAACTGCCACTACAGCTGCCTCCCTAGGCATGGGAGCCTCCTCGGAGTTGCACAGGGACACCTCCCACAATGATTCAGCAATAGTAGAGTGATCCTGCCAGGGTCTAATCTTGGAAAGACACTTCCCCAACTCTGAGGACAGCCAGAGAAAGTCAGACCTCACCCTATAGGGATACCAGTGTGGCAGAGAAGCTGGGGCAAAGGTGTGGTGGCTGAAGGAGAAAATCACTTGCAGACTTTGTATGCTCAGGTTTGGACTGAGTTCAGGTGGAACACTCCCCAGTTGCCATTGAGTACCCAAGGCAGGCAGTCCTCAGCTTCCCTAGCCAGTGGTGACAGAGGGTGGTGGCCAGGCTGCAGGGGCATTTGACTTTCGTTTGACTCTTGCAGGCGCAAAGCCATGGCACATTTGCTTATTGGAGGAAGCAGGACTATATCCCCGTGGGGTGACCAGTGACTGGGCATTAAAGAAGTACAAGGTAGGAAAAGAGAAACCAGGCCCCTGGTCCAACTTTGCTACTGGGTGGGCCTTTCTGACTCCACAGAGCACCAGAGCTACATTTGAGCAGCCAGTAGACCTTTGATATCTAGTTGCTGGAGACCTTTCAAACTCTCCCACTTGATAGTTGGTACTGACTGGGTCAATTGGTTTGGAACTCCTAACCTGGGCCAATCACCCAAGGACCCTCTTGGGTTGTACCCTGGTTGTGTGGTAACAGGAAGGATTGATTTTCCTCTTCAAGTTGTTACCTGTGGGGGGTGGGGTGTCTTAGTTGCTTGTATTTCTCCACAGCTGAGACTTCATCCCAGAGTCACTGATCCACTAGGATCAGACAAAGACCAGGTGAATGCAAGACAGAGCCACCTAACCCCACCACACCAAGCAGGTCCCCAGAGACTCAGACTGTAATACTGTATGGGTCCATTACAAAGCTGTAGGGGGAAAAGTTACAGTCACTACTCCCAGATCCTTGGCAAACAGCTAGTTAACCACAACTCCAGGTGCCCCCAATCCAATTTCACCTTACCTGCCCATCTAGCCAAATGGTGAAAAATAATCATGGGGTGGAATCCACATAAAAACTCTGGCAACATGAATAATCAGAGTAGATCAACTGCCCCAAGGAATGACAAAACAGACACACTACATGATCCCATTCATAAACAAATGACTGAGATGTCAGAAATCAAGTTCAGAATCTGGATGGCAAATAAGATCAACAGAATGGAGGTAAAGATGGAATTAAAATTTCAAGGAGTAATTCAAAAGTTGTCTCAAGAATTCAATGAATTCAAAAACAAAACCACCAAAGATTTTGACACATTTAGGCAAGAACTTGAAGCCCTCAAAGATCTGAGAAATACAGTAGAATTCCTCAGTAACAGAATGGACCAGGCAGAAGAAAGGATTTCTGACATTGAAGACAAAGCTTTTGAACACTAGCAAATGCTCAAAGAGGAAGAGAAGTGGAGAGCAAAAACGGACCAATCGCTGAGAGAATTGTGGGACCACTCCAAAAGAGAAAATCCCTGAGTAACAGAATGGAGCAGACAGAAGAAAAATCTCTGACATTGAAGACAAAGCTTTTGAATAACCCCAAATGCTCAAAGAGGAAGACACATGGTGAGCAAAAATGGACTATTCCCTCAGTGAATTGTGGAAGCATTCAAAAAGAGCAAACATTCACCTTATAGGAATCCCTGAAGGACAAGAAGTTTCTTTGAAAGGCCCAGATGCTCTACTCCAAGAGATAATCAAGGAGAAATTCCCAAAGAGATTCTGAAATCCAGATAGCAGACAGTTTCAGAACCTCAGTACAACTCAATCCCAATAAAATATCTCCTAGACACATTATAATTAACTTCATCAAAGTTAACATGAAGGCAGCTTGGTGCCCGTGGCTCAAGTAGCTAAGGCACCAGCCACATACACCTGAGCTGGCGGGTTTGAATCCATCCCAGGCCTGCCAAACAACGTCAGCTGCAACCAAAAAATGACCGGGCATTGTGGCAGGTGCCTATAGTCCCAGCTACTTGGAAGGTGGAGGCAGGAGTCTTGCTTGAGCACAGGAATTGGAGGTTGCTGTGAGCTGTGATGCCACGGCACTCTACCCATGGCAACAGCTTGAGGCTCTGTCTCAAAAAAAAAAAAAAATTAACATGAAGGGAAAAATTCTGCAAGCAGCCAGACATAAGAAAACCATAACCTACAAGGGAAAGAATATTAGAATGACTGCAGATCTCACTGCTGAAACCTTTCAATCTAGAAGAGGATGGTCATCAACCTTTAACCTCCTAAAACAAAATAACGTTCAACTCAGGATCCTGTATCCACCTAAACTGAGTTACATTTATGATGGAGAAATTAAATACTTTAATGACATTCACATGTTGAAGAAATTTGCCATAACTAAACCACCTCTCCAGGATATTCTCAGACCAGTCCTCCACAATGACCAGCGCAATCCTCCACCACAAAAGGAAACTCACTCAGAAACTTTGGATCAAATTCCAACTTCCACAGTGGCAAAAGGATTAAAAATGTCCAGGGGCTTTTGAAAAACTCAATACCCAAAATTCTACCAGGCTTATCAATATTCTCAATTAATGTGAACGGCTTAATTTGTCCTCCAAAGAGGCACAGTTTGGCTGACTGGATACAAAAACTCAGGCCAGATATCTGCTGCATACAAGAATCTCATCTTACCTTAAAAGATAGACTCAGGGTGAAGGGATGGTCATCTATATTTCAGGCAAATAGAACTCAGAAAAAAGCAGGTTTTGCAATTTTATTCAAAGACACAATAGGCTTCAAACCTACAAAAGTAAGAGAAGATAAGGATAGTCACTTCATAATTGATAAGGGTAATACTCAATATGATAAGATTTCAATTGTTAACATTTATGCACCCAGTCAGAATGTGCCTCAATTTATAAGAAAGACTCTAACAGTTAGACATGAGCAACTTGATTTCCTCCAGCACCATAATAGTTGGAGATTTTAAAACTTCTTTGGCAATGTTGGATAGATCCTTCAATAAGAAGCTAATAAAGAAATTTTAGATATAAACTTAACCGTTCAACATTTGGATTTAACAGACATCTACAGAACATTTAATGCTTACAAAACTGAATACACATTCTTCTCATCAGCCCATGGAACATACTCCAAAACTGATCACATCTTAGGTCACAAGTCTAACCTCAAGAAACTTAAAAGAATAGAAATTATTCATTATATTTTCTTGGACCATCATGGAATAAAAGTTGAACTTAGTAACAACAGGAATTTGCATACTCATACAAAAACACGGAAACTAAATAACCTCATGCTGAATGATAGCTGGGTCATAGATGAGATTAAGAAGGAAATTACCAAATTTTTGGAACAAAATGATAATGAAGACATGAATTACCAGACCCTCTAGGATACCACAAAGGTGGTCCTAAGAGGGAAATTTATAGCATTGCAAGCCTTCCTTGAGAGAATGGAAAGAGAGGAAGTCAACAACTTAATAGGACATCTCAAGCAACTAGAAAAGGAAGAACATTCCAACCCCAAATCCAGCTGAAGAAAAAAATAACTAAAATTAAAGCAGAATTAAATGAAATTGAAATCAAAAGAATTATACAACAAATCAATAAATCAAAAACTTGGTGTTTTGAAAGGGTCATTAAAATAGATAAACCTGAGGGAGGGGAAGATGGCCAACTAGAAGCAGCTCCCGAGAGAGGCTCCTGACCAAAGAGAGGATAACGTCCAGAAAAGGCCCAATTGAGCTGAAGACTGGGAGCCCAGCCAAGAGAGAAGTGATAGCTACAGATCACCTCTGCTGAGGTAAGCTGCGACTCTAAGAAAGCAAGCTTCAGGTACAAAATTCGTCAGAAAGGAAAAGTATGCATCCCCTCCCCCAAGAAAGCTATGATCTTTTTTGCTTTCTGTTTCCTTTCTTTTTTTCTCTTCATCCACTCCTGCGGGCTTTCTACAGATAAACAGTGAACTGTGGACCTCTTGTCCCACCCCACGGGAGAGTGTTGTGGGAAGTGGGGATTACTCCCCCACTGTGACTCTGAGCACTCTCTCGCTAGGCAGAAAATTTGAACTAAAGTTTTCCTAACCATTCTGAACTTCCACTACACCCTTCCCCCCTTACCTGATGAACCAGAAGCCTAACCCCTGCTGAGACTGTGGGAGGAGGTTCTCGAGCAGCACCTCCACTCTGTCTGCTAGACCAAGTGCCTCAACCGGCAAAGGATTCTGGGGGCCGCAACGAGCCTCCCCCTCCCCAATGGCCAGCTGCAGCCAGGAACCATAGTGTACGACCCTACTGCAGGCCACTTCAGTTCAGCACCCAGGCCCACCCCACTCCAGGGCTGCAGTTGATGGGAGCGACCCCACTGTGGGCCACGCAGCCTCAGAACCAAGGCCCGCCCCATGCCAGGGGCTTTGGTGGGCAGGAGCAACCCCACCACAGGAGGTACAGCCTCAGGACCCAGGCCTGCCCCACTCCAGGGGCTAAAGAAGGCGGGAGCAACCCCACCATGGGCCATGCCACAATGGGCCCCAGGCCCATCTCCTGGCCACTACACTGGCAGATGTGAGAGACCCTGCCGGGAGTCGCGCCACCTCAACACTCAGGCCTGCCCCACACCAGAGATGCTGCTGGGCGTGAGCAACCCACCATGGGCCACACTTTCTTAGCACCCAGGCCAACGTCACTCAAGCAGCTGCAGTGGGCGGGAGCAACCCTGCCATGGGCCATGCAGCCTCAGGACCCAGGCCTGACAAACTTCAGGGACTGCAGCGGGGGTGAGCGATTCTGCCAGGGGCTGCACAACCTCGGCACCAAGGCCTGCCTCCAGCCAGGGTCTCCAGTGGGAGGGAGCACCCCAGCTGTGGAGGGTGCCACCTTGACACCCAGGCCTGCCCCACTCCAAGTAGTCTTGCAAACACACAGGACTCCATCACAGGCTGCACTACCAACACTGCCGACCTGCCTTAGCCAGTGGTACCCCAGCCAGGGTCTCTGGTAGCTGTACAACCCACATCCTCCCTTCAGTGCCCTCCCTGCTTCCTCACCGGCCCCGTCCATCTGCCCAAGGACTTGGGAAGTCACGCAACCCTGTGCCCTACCTACCTCTCTGCAGAGCCCTCTGCCCAACCAGAGACTGCTGGAGCCACTCACTTTCATTGCCAAAGCCACTGGGAACCAGGCATTGCCAGAACAATGGGCACCATCCCCAGTGCTGCTGCTGGACCCATGTGTGACATGCTCCACTCTGGAGCTGCTCTCACAGCCACAACTTCCTGGGTGGGGCAGCCCCAGAGGAGCTACACTAGGTCACTACCTACAAATATCTTCCTACAATAGGGTGATCCTGCCAGGGTCCAGTCTTGGAGAGACGCCTCCCCAACTCTGAGGATGGTTAGAGGAAATGGCGAAAAATAATCATGGGGTGGAATCTACAGTAAAACTCTGGGAATATGAATAATCAGAGTAGATCAACTCCCCCAAGGAACGACAAGGTAGATACAGCACAAGATTCCTTGCATAAGCAAATGGCTGAGATGTCAGAAATTGAATTCAGAGTCTGGATGGCAAATAAGATCAGCAGAATTGAGGAAAAGATGGAATTAGAATTTCAAGCAGTAATCCAAAAGATGACCCAAAAGATATCTCAAGAATTGAATGAATTCAAAGACAAAATGACCAAAGATTTTGACACATTAAAACAAGAAGTTGCAGCCCTCAAAAATCTAAAAAACACAGTAGAATCCCTCAGCAACAGAATAGAGCAAGCAGATGAAAGGATTTCTGACATTGAAGACAAAGCTTTCAAACGCTCCCAAACCTACAAAGAGAAAGAAAAATGGAAGGCAAAAATGGATCGTTCCCTAGGACAGCTCTGGGATAACTTGAAGAAAACCGATATTAGCCTTATAGGGACACCTGAAAACGACGAAGTGGCATCACAAGGCACAGAGTCTCTTCTTTATGAGATGATGAAAGAGAACTTTCCAGACATGCCAAGAGATTCTGAAATTCAGATAGCAGACAGTTTCAGAACCCCAGCACAACTCAACTCAAATAAGTCACCCCCCAGGCACTTCATAATTAATTTCACTAAAGTTAATATGAAGGAGAAAATTCTGGAAGCAGCCAGATGTAAGAAATCCATCACCTACAAGGGGAAGAATATTAGAATAACTGCAGATCTCTCTGATCAAACCTTTTAAGCTAGAAGAGAATGGTCATGGACTTTCAATCTCCTAAAACAAAATAACTTGCAACCTAGGATTCTATACCCAGCTAAACTGAGTTTCATTTATGATGGAGAAATTAAACACTTTAATGACATCAACATGTTGAAGAAATTTGCTGTAACTAAACCAGCTCTCCAAGATAGTCTCAGACCTATTCCCCATAATGACCAGTGTAATCCTTCACAAAAGTAAACTCACCCAGCAACTTTTTATCAAATTCCAACTTCTACAGTGCTGAAAGGATCGAAAATGTCCACTGGACTTTCGAAAGATTTATCATTGTTTTCAATTAATGTGAATGGTTTAAATTGTCCTCTAAAGAGGCATAGACTAGCTGACTGGATACAAAACCTCAGGCCAGATATCTGTTGCATACAAGAAACTCATCTTACCTTAAAAGATAAATATAGACTCAAGGTGAAGGGATGGTCATCTATATTCCAGGCTAATGGAAAGCAGAAAAAAGCAGGTGTAGCAATCCTATTCAAAGATACAATAGGCCTTAAACCAACCAAAATAAGGAAAGATAAGGATGGACACTTCATATTTGTTAAAGGTACTACTCAATATGATGAGATTTCAGTTATTAATATTTATGCACCCAACTAGAATGCGCCTCAATTTATAAGAGAAATGCTAACAGACATGAGCACCTTAATTACCTTCAGCTCCACAGTAGTTGGAGATTTTGACACCCCTTAGCAGCGCTGGATAGATCCTCCAAAAAGAAGCTAAGCAAAGGAATTTTAGATTTAAACTTAACCATCCAACATTTGGATTTAACAGACATCTACAGAACATCTCATACCAACAAAACTGAATACACATTCTTCTCATCAACCCACGGAACATACTCCAAAATTGATCACATCCTAGGTCACAAGTCCAACTTCAGCAAATTTAAAAGAATAGAAACTATTCCTTGCATCTTCTCAGACCACCATGGAATAAAAGTTGAACTCAATAACAAGAATATGCATACTCATACAAAAACATGGAAGCTAAATAACATTATGCTGAAGGATAGATGGGTTGTTGACAAGATTAAGAAGGAAATTATCAAATTAATGGAACAAAATGACAAAGAAGACACAAATTATCAGAACCTCTGGGATACTGCAAAGGCAGTCCTAAGAGGGAAATTTATTGCACTGCAAGCCTTCCTCTAGAAAACAGAAAGAGAGGAAGTAAACAACTTAATGGGACATCTTGAGCAACTGGAGAAGCAAGAACATTCTAACCCCAAACTGAGCAGAAGAAAAGAAATAACGAAAATTAGAGAAGAATTAAACAAAATTGGAAACAAAAGAATTATACAAGAGATCAATAAATCAAAAAGTTGGTTTTTTGAAAAGGTCAATAAAATAGATAAACCCTTGACTAACCTAACCAGGAAAAAAGAGTAAAATCTCTAATTTCATCAATCAGAAATGGTAAAGACAAAATAACAACAGACCCCTCAGAAATTCAAAAAATCCTTAATGAATATTATAAGAAACTTTACTCTCAGAAATATGAAAATCTGAAGGAAATCGATCAATACTTGGAAGCACTCCACCTGCCAAGACTTAGCCAGAACAAAGTGGAAATGTTGAACAGGCCTATATCAAGTTCTGAAATAGCATGAACTATACAAAATCTCCCTACAAAGAAAAGCCCGGGACCAAATGGCTTCATGTGAGAATTCTACCAAACCTTTAAAGAGGAAGTAGTACCTATATTACTAAACCTGTTCCAAAATATAGAAAAAGAAGGAATGTTACCCGACACATTCTGTGAAGCAAACATCACCTTGATCCCTAAAACAGGGAAAGACCCAACAAGAAAAGAAAATTATAGACGAATATCACTAATGAATATTGATGCAAAAATACTCAACAAGATCCTAACAAACAGAATCCAACAACACATGAAACAAATTATGCACCATGACCAAGTGGGTTTTATTCTAGGATCTCAAGGCTGGTTCAATATATGCAAATCTATAAATGTAATCCAGCACATAAACAAATTAAAAAATAAAGACCATATGATTCTCTCAATTGATGTAGAAAAAGCTTTTGACAATATCCAGCAACCCTTCATGATCAGAACACTTTTAAAAATTGGTATAGAAGGGACATTTCTTAAACTGATAGAGGCCATCTACAGCAAACCAACAGCCAATATCGTATTGAATGGAGGTAAATTGAAATCATTTCCACTTAGATCAGGAACCAGGCAAGGTTGACCATTGTCTCCACTGCTCTTTAACATTGTAATGGAAGTTTTAGCCATTGCAATTAAGGAAGAAAAGGTAATCAAGGGTATCCACATAGGGTCAGAAGAGATCAAACTTTCACTCTTTGCAGACTATATGAATGTATATCTAGAAAACACCAGGGATTCT